>JAJPUD010002952.1:91770-210720 GCA_023553655.1 Myrmecobius fasciatus
ATATATATATATATATATATATATATATATATATATATATATATATAAATTTTGACTTTCCCAGCAGTAAATGAAGGTATAAGGTGCCTACTGGTTGGTAGAGAGGTAGTGATAATTGTCTTCAATTGTCTAAAAATATTTAATATGAGCAGCAATTAAACCTGTTCTTGAGTCAAGAAGTAACTAAGAACACTCAGAAGAGTTCACAGAGAAAGAAGCATTAGGTTTCCATTCACAGGAATAGGTTTCAAGTAAAGGTTATCTATTTATTGGGATTATTGATTTGAAATAAAGATTGAGGAAGAGGATTTAGATCAGGATCTCTCCCTAGCTATCTCATAGGATCAGAGCACTATTAACAAAAATACTAAATTATAGAAGAATGGTTAAAAAAAAAGGGGAAAAAAGGGAAAAGGTGTTCTGAACATATTGAATTTGAGAATATTATAGGACACATATGTGAAGATATGCAGAAAACAGTAATGTAGAATAAGAATTTATGAAATAGATAATGATTGCAAATAAAGATTTAAAGGCTATCTGCTAGGAGATTGCCATTGAACCCATGGAGACTGGTGAGATCACCAAGAAGAGAAGTGGAAAGAAAGGAGACATGAACTTCTTGAAAGAAGGAACTGTTGTTGTCTATTTGTGTTTTTGTTGTTGTTGTTTTTTCTTTGGTGGGGATGTTGGCCTTTCTTTGTATCTTTAGCACTTAGAATAGTCTCTCACACATGGTAAGTTATTAATATAAATTATTTGGCTTGATGACCATATTTAGTGATCAGGAGTACCATTATAATCTTACAAAGGAAAATGATAAGGAAGGCCCGACAGGTAAGAGGAGAATGATGAAAAGCAAGTAACAGAAGCCCAAATCACCAACTGCCTACTGGACATCTCCAGTTTCTTTAATAGGACTATTAAACTCAGCATTGTAAGTAGTGGGATAGAACTTATCTTTCCCTCTAAATACATATGTCCTAAGTTCTTTATTCCTGGTGTCTTAGCCCTCTTTCAGAATAGACAAAAACAAGTGACTGAAAAAATTACTTTTGGCCAGTATACTTCAGTCCTTTCAAACTCTGGAGTCGTCCTTTACTCCTCATTCTTATTTTCCTTCTTTCCCATATTTAATCAGTTGCCAAATTTTATGAACTCTATGTCCTTGCTTTAGATGGAGCATATAAGTTTCATATTATTCCTTCCAATGCACTATCTGCTTAACTTAAACTATCTTCTTTGATGTTCCCTTTCCACTGCATCCTTTCTTTTCTCTTCCCCTCTTGAACATGGATGTATCTAATATCCTTGGAATGTTCTTTCTCTTTCCCTCTACCTCTTAGAAATTCTATCTCCCTTCAAGGCTCATTCCAAATGTTATCTCTTACAAAAACCTTTTCCTGTTTCATCCAAAAGTTAGTTCTCCTTTGTCCCTGATTTTACTTTGTACATATTTTACATTTAGTTAACTTTATACATGTTTTACTCCAATGCATGTAAGCTCCTTAAGGGCAGGTACTGTATTTTTTGTTGTTTGTTTTTTCTTTGAATCTCTAGCATAAAACATAGTACCTAGCAAATATCACTTAAGTAATGCTGGTTTATTGAAGTGAAGGGAGCAGTAAGTGTTCAGCAGGCAGTGGCAGCTGACAGTTTTTAAGTTTGCAAACAGGTCAAGAAAGGAAAGACTAGCAAGAAAGGCATTGCATTTAGCAGTCAAGAAATTCCTGGTGATCTTGATGCAGTTGAATAATGGGTTTTGAAGCCACATGTCAAGGGATTAAGTGAGAATGAAAGATGAGGAACTATAAGGAGTAAGTGGAGATAATATCTAGGAGTTTGAGATTGGAAGCAGAGACATAGGAAGGGAGCTCCAGTGAATGGCTAGATAAAGATTTTATGGACAACAGTTAAATGGCCTTAAGAATAAAGAGAAATTATAAAAATAGGAAAGAAATAGAATTCTTTGTGGGTTGGGTGTTAATTCTCAGGAAAGGATATAAAGAGTACCAGCAATGATCATTAAAACCATGGGAACTGATGAGTTTAAGAAAGAAATAGAGTGTTGGGGGTTAGAGCCTTTGAAGCTGACCACATTTAATGGAGAAGATGAAGATTAGGCAAAGAAGACTTAGAAGTGTTCAGACAAAAGGAGAATAAAAAAAATCGGTGTCTTTAAAAATCAAGGAAAGTTTTGAAAGGAAGAAAGGCCACTCTTCCATCAAAGATTGGGGCAATAAAGGAGAAACCGAGATTGTTAAAACTTTTTTGAGGTGTGGAGTAGGGAAAAATTCAATTTCATTGCAACTGAAGCAGGAACTGATGATGGATGACCTCTATTTTCTCAGAAAAGTAGGAGATAAAGTTCTTTTATAAGAGTGAGAAGGGGAGGGAGCTTTTTAGGATGTCTGAGGAGCACTTGTTTCCTGTGGGTAATAGAGGAAGGTTCAAAGAAGTCATAGGTAAGGCTGAACAAGCAGGTTGGATAGTGACAAGGACAAATTTCATGGAATAAAAAATACTGGGAATGGAAGAGAACTTAGATATAATTTAATCCTAACTTTTTCATGATACAAATAAGGAAATTGAGGCCCAGAAAGATGAAGCACTTTGCCCAAGGTGATACAGGTAATGAGTAGCAGAGCCATTTTCCTTTGCTTTGCTTTATAAAACCATTTCAAGGCCCCTGCAAAACCCTTTCTCAGTTCCAGTGGGTAAACATCATTGTGTGGACCCCTACCTATTCTCATGAAATACTGGATTTGGAGTCAAAAAATTTGAGGTTCAAATCATTTATTAACAAGTGGATTTGGGGCAAACAATTTCCTTTAAACCACAATGTCTTCATCTATTAAATGCTAGAAATTGACTAAATGCCTTTCCTCCCAGTCCTCCCAACACACAGTACTAATGCATTCTTATAAAGGTGATTATTTCTCATTTACACTGTTTATATTTTATGATAATAATAGCTAGCATTTGCATGGTTTAAAGTTCACAATGTACTTGGCAAATATTTATATAAATATAATGTTCGTATAGTGATTTAAGATCTTTGTATTGTGCAAAATACTTTACACATATCTTATGCTATCCTCACAACAACCATGGGTGATAAATGCTATTATTATTCCCATTTTGTAGATAAGATAACTGAGACAGACAAAGGTTAAACTATTTCCTCAGATTTATATGTCTGCTACATATTTGAGGATCAATTGAATTAAGGTCTTCCTAATCTATTCACTATGCCACCTAACTGGTGTGTGTGTGTGTGTGTGTGTGTGTGTGTGTGTGTAGATAGAGAGATTGTGTGTTGTCTCTTCAATTAGAATGTTTTTCTCTTGAAAGCAGATATTCTATTTGTTTGTTTTCTTTTCTTTTTATCCCAGTGCCTGGCAGGTAGTAAACATTTATGAATACTTATTGACTGCAGATTTTCTAAGGACTCTTCCTTATCAAAACCTGTGATTTTATGAAATCCCAACACCATGAGAGACCACATATATCATTTGGCCCATCCCTTTCATTTTACAAATGAGTAACTGAGGTTCAGAAGATCAGATGTCTTGATCATGATCACATATATTAAATACTCATTTGCTCTTTGACTATACAATAATATGTTCAGATTTAATAAAATTATATCTCTTGCTGCTCAATACCGACATTCTGCATTCCAAAAAGAAAAATCTCAAGATGAAATAAAGGCAGGAGTTAGTAAGTTTATTGACAGCTCCTTTTCTTTGGTCTAGGGCCTTTGAAACAGAGTATGTTGCTTCGTTCCCCATTCTGGCAGAAGGTGACAACCCAGATGCTACTCTTGCTATAGCCATCTCCATTCCTCAAACAATTATCAAGCTTTCCTCCCTTCTTTGATCATATCCCCAGAGTCTCCATTTATTATAGAAACATTTGAAGACACTGAAGTATCCTAGAAGGTGTTACTGCAATATTTATCTTAAGGAAGGATCTTAGAGAAGAGGCTAAACATTAATCTTATTGTATGTCTCTCAGTCATCCAGGAAAGGATGAATGGGGGGTTTGCCCCAGGTCAATAAAAGGCAGTCCTTAGCTATCAAATGTGTTATTTTTTTCCCCAGGGGAAAAAAAAGTTTCTTCGATGTTTTATTTTTCTTGAATTTTGTCATGAGGTTATGTTTTAGAGTCTAGGCATACTAATGTTGCCCACATATTCTTAAACATATTAAGAGTGATATTTTTAGATGACCATCTCATTTAATTTATTTTTACCTCCTTGTCTTTTGAGTCTCTCACATTATTAATAAGTGTGTCTAATCTTTACAACCTGGCACATATCTATTCAGCTGAATTGATGCACTAACTGACAGTTTGGTGTAATCTAGTAGGCAGATGTTATCCAATGGTTTGTCACCCCTTGAGAGACTGATATTTGAAAAGTCCAAATTATTTCTCATTTTGACAACAATACCAAGAAAATTAAGTTATTCACATAAAAGTTGGGTGTGATTATGAATTGCTACCATTTTTATTAAATGCATCATTTAAGAGGAGGAAAGCATTCTCATAAGTACTGATAAGCATTCTTGTGAACCTGGATTCAGGAAATCTTATTGAAATGATTATAAAATGCAATGTAAGATTAGAATACACACAAATATGTTTAGATGCATCTATCTCTGTGTATGTATGTCTGTAGATGTATTTGTGATTTGCAAAATACAGTAACAGGTCATTAAAACAGTCTAGGTATCCCTCTCCAGTAAAGTTTTTTCTGTTTTTTTTTTTTTTTTTTTGAGTGCAGGGCTCCTGCAATATAGCAATATTAAGTAATACCAAGGAGAGCATTGAACTTCCAGTCAGGATACCTAAGTTCAGGTATAAATAAATCAAGGTACTATCATGTAGGGGAAAACAGCCCATCAGAGAACCTTGCTCTAACCAATTATTAGGCAGCAGCATTGAATTCAATCACAAATAAATCAGCTCCTTGTTTCCTCTCCCCACCCCCAATTCTGGGAGTTTTAAAACTGATTTTTATACTTTTTATTCCCAGTTTAGAGTTGTTTCTGCCTCTATTTACCTTTATTTTTCTCTATCCTAAATCTTCTTAATTATTATCTAGTCACTTAGGAAGTTGATTTTTTTGAAAGCTGATATAGGATTTTCTATTTATTCCAATCAAATTTCACTTTTAAATTCCATCAGTCTAGCCTGTCAATATCTTTTTTTTTTTGGTATCTTGACTCTCTCATAAAAAATATTAACTATGAGTTTCATGATGTATGTGACTTTATCCAATTCATTTTTACAAATGTTAAATAGCATGAGCCAAATGAGATGTCCCTGAAGCATTCCATTAGAGTTGTCCCATTAGGTTAACATTGCTTAATTAATGACATCTCTTTTGGTCTAATTATATTCAGCCAGTCCAAAATCCACCTAGTTGAACTCTCATTTAACCACATCTTTCCATTTTCTCTTTAAGGATATCATGAAAGACTTTGTTGAATACATTACTGAAATCCAAACATGCTTCTGATCTATCAGTCTAGTAAGTAGATTAAAAAAAAAAGTACATGAGGTTAATCTGACATGTATGACCTGCCAGTTCTTTCTCTATGATGGCTGCTTTCTTACTTCCTTATGAACAATTTTTGATCCCTCCTTTTTAGTCAAAAGGTCATTCTGATTGTTTGAGAAAAGAGAACCGATATCAAAAAGAGTTAAGTAGTTCTACCTTCTCTCCATCATTCTTTATCATGAGTAGAAATTACAGAGAGGATGATTTCAGCTGCCTATCTAAAAAAAAAAAAAAAAAACTTTCCAACAGTTAGAGCTGGCTCATAGAACTGTCTGTCTTGAAAGGTAGTGAATTCCCTCATATAAAGGTTCATATAAAGTCTGGTTATCCATTTCTTTCAAATAATAAGAGATTCCTGCTCAGATAAAAGTATTACACTTTTAACCAGTTGGCCAATAACCCTCCCCTCAGGATATGAAATCACTCTTTAACAAATATATTCCCTTTACTTAGCCTAAAATGGAAATCTATTTGTCCCTATTATATAGTTACCCTTCTCCATCAAAGGTGTTACTATCTGTAAAGATTATTTTTTTAACAGAAGAAAAAGAAAAATTCAAATGGAGAAGATCTTTTATAGCCTTAGAAACAGAAGGGACTTTAGAGGATAGCTAGTATAGAGGCACCTAGTTGGGATAGTATATAGAGTGCCAACCATGGAGTCAGGAAGACTCATCTCTGACACTTATTAGCTGTGTGACACTGAACAGATCATTTGTTTGCCTCAGTTTCCTTATCTGTAAAATGAACTGGAGAAAGAAATGAGAAATCACTCCAGTATCTTTGTCAAGAAAATCCCAATTGAGCCCACAAAAAGTAAAATATGATTGAAAAATAACTGAACAACTGAAAGATAACACAATGGATAGAAGGTCGACCTGAAGTGACAAAGACCAGGATTCAAATATGACCTCAATCACTTACAATTTGTATGACACTCTGTTGTCCACTCAATCTCTGTCTGCCACTGTTCTTTCATCTGTAAACTATAGGTTATAATGATATTGCCTACTTCTTAGGATTGTTATAAAGTTAAAATGAGAAAATGTTTGTAAAACATTCTGTAAATCTCAAAACACTGCATAAATGCTATCTGTAATTATTCCTGTCACCCATATTTGAACAGAAATTATCTCTACAATATCTTCAAAATTTGGTCACCTATATTTCCTCACAAAGGGAAACTTTCCACTTTGGACATCTCTAATACCGAGGTTGTTCTCTTGTAAACAAAATGGTACCTGCTATTCTATGTTTAGACTCATAGATATTGAGCTAACATAGACCTCTAAAGTTTTTTTTAAATGAATCTTCTGATGTTTTTAGGTGAGGAAACTAAGGCCCAGGAAGATTGAAGTGTTTGCATTTGAATCCCATGGTTATACTTAGTAAAAATTATATTTTGGGACAAAGCAGAATAAATCCTTGAAGGTAACTATCATGTCCCCACCAACTCTCCCCTTCAGGTTAATCGAGTCCTGTATGGATGGTTTCATAGTCCTGTACCATTTGAGAGTTTCCCTCCATTAAAATTTATCAAATATCTGGGGAGCCCAAATCCTCAGGAGTTTCCAGTTGTATTGAGAATACAAATATATGCATGCTCCTTGAGGGCAGGTATCTTTGTCTCTGTTGAATTATTCATCACTTTTGTAGAATGCATCAGAGTGCTGACCTTGGGAAGAGGTGCTCAATATCTCCTTTTGAATGATCATAGACAAGGATTATTACCTGGATTGTCAGGAATGATTCCTTCTCAGTACACAGGGCTTGAAAAATTCTGAGTATTGTTTGGTGCAATCTAATTAGCACAACCTATTTTCTTGGCAGTGATAAATACCACTGAATCCTTTCTACTGGAGCAATTTGCTAATTATTTTCTTGATAAAATACAAAATTGCTAACTATACAAAAAAAAAAAAACTTAAGAGTCCCCAAATAAATAGAACTGATTACCTGGCTGTGATGTGCCAAGTAAGCCATTATCCAGAAAGTTAGTGTAAAGCTGTTTTAATTTGGTAATCTAACCCATCTTTTTACAAATCATTGCTATACTACCCAAACTAAGTACACACAGTCAAGTTACTCTGGTCTCATTTGCCAAAGACAGGAATCCCCAGGGAGTCCAAATGGCAGTTTCTCTGTCCTGACCTTTGCAAGTAAAGCAGTATGCCATTTCTAGGGAAGAGTTGATTGATACATTTGCCACAAAGTACAAATATCAGCCAAACTCAGCTTACTGAGCCTTTTACTGAATATTAACGAAACAATATGTGACTGCCAGAGATATGCCTCATCCATCTCTGAGCCTGCTGCTGTCAGCAGCAGATTCAAGCCCACCCTGATTAAGTTTCCATTAGCTTATCTTGTGTGCAAATTATTTGTTCTTTATTTGCCTGAAAGAAAAAAAAGAATTATTTGGCAGACATAGCCCCCTGTTTCATTGGTCTGCATGAAGGACAGAGACCCAAGATCTTCACCTTGTTTGCCTCTCTTCTAGGAATAACAGAAAAAGGAAAACAAATGAACACAAAAAAATGAATTTCACTTTTTCCAGCTTGCCAAAGGTGAGAAGATGTATAGAGAAAAGAAGAAAAGGGGAGGGGGGACTTTTTCTTTTTTCAATGCTAGGAAGATGAACATTTCAATGGGACTCAATCTTTTAGAGGGCAGGAAAGGTTCTTGAAAGAAAGTTCTTCATTATTTCCCTTATAACCTCTGTGAAAGGGAGTATAGATCTTGATTCTCCTATCAAGACATGAACACTTTAGGAGAGCAAGTGTAGCAGAATTGGAAAGATGATTTAGAATACTGAGACTGAGAATCAATTCAGACACTCTTATTTTCTGGTCCAAAAGACACCTGAACAGTAGATGTAACTCTAACTGAGATTTTCTTTTTTCCATCTTTACACATGTAAACTAAACATGCATGTCATCAAAATGTGACTCTACCCCTTTTCACTAAACTGCATTCTTTTCCCCTACTATTTATCTCAGAAATATTTAACTCACTTTTTTTCCCTGTCTGTGCAACTATGACCAATTCATTTAATCTCTTAGTGTTCTAGGAACTTTTTTTAAGATTAGAAAATGTTGAGAAAGTGCTGACCTGAATAGATAGAAAGGGGGGCAGCTAGGTGGCACAATGGATAGAGCACCAGCCCTGAAGTCAGGAGAACCTGAGTTAAAATCTGACCTCAGACACTTAACACTTCCTAGCTGTGTGACTCTGGACACAGTTACTTAACCCAATTGCCTCAGCCAGAAAAAAAATATCCAAAGTGAATAGATAGAAGGATCTTTGCCATCTTGAAGTTTCCTATTCCTTGATCCTATCTTATTCATCACCATCATTCCTCTTTCATTTCAGACATAGTCATCTTCCTGCATACTCTTGATCTTCAGAAACTTTATCCCATTAGTATATATTCACACATGGTCATATAAGTTCTCTATGTGCATTTCTGCAAGACAAAACAACAATATTGTCACTTATTTTTTCATTTGTTTAGAAACTTATCCCTAAGTTTCTATTATTATTTCCATTATTTCTTAAAAACTATTCAGATGCCTTGTTACAACAGCCTCACTACCAAAAGGTTAACCATTAGGCAATTATTTAGTATGACAACCCATAAAACAAATAAAAGTAGTCTTCAGTCTTCTGTGGCTTTTCTCCTCTTTTGCAATGGCAAAGGCAAAGTATGCAAAAAGGGTCAGAGGATGCTAAGAATTAAGTGTATGATCTCATTGGCAAAACATTAAAGAGAAGCATGAAAGATTACTAGCAGCATTAATTCAGAAAACAGCAAAAATTTGTGAAGGGGAAAATAAGCCTACAGAAAGATTGGTGTGAAAATTAGCTAAGCCAGATCATCCTGAGTGCATTTGTAGATGAAACTGGAAGAAGGACAACAAATAGACATGAAATGGAACAAATCTGCTGATGTTTCTATGGCAAATGATTCTTGTCAGCTGTAAGCTATAAGCACTACATTTGAACAACACTACTCAGTATCTGAAATGGAAATGGGATTGAAGAAGATGAACTCAGGAAGAACAGAATAAATATACAGAAATAAATTGATGGAAGCAATAGAATTTTATGAAAATTTGGAGATCAAGTTTCAATATATTTCAAAGAGAATATAATTGAAAAAATAATTTTGAAAGCATTGGTGATATTCCCATGTATCAGGCAGCCAATGAAGACATCTGCAACTACTAAACCATATACATTCTTTTTGATCTCTGCAAAATATTTATAAAAATGGTCTATAACTGTGTTGAGAGTATCCTTGATGAAAATAGAAGAGAATCGGAAGTTTTGATAAGTATTTCATCCTCAGTTGACTAAGATGTATAATTAACATAATGTCCCATCGTCTTTGTTTCTGTTCATTATTTTTTTTTCAAAAAGCATTATATTTAACAATTTAAAACCTAGCTCCACAGGATCAATTCAGTTAAAGTACCTTTATTATATAAGTTAAGATCAGATAGGATGTCATGACAGATATATCAACAGAGCTTATTTTGTTTGTTCATACTCTTAAGTATTAATATCAAATAAAGTATTACAAATAGAATCATATGGTCTAAAATGTTCACAAGCATCATGAAATGTCTTTACAAAGTTTAAGTAGAAGTGAGATTATTTTTTCAAATATTTGTTAGTAGTATTATATCAATTTCAATGAATTTTAGGACTATCAGAAGAGCTGATGAATGAAACTTATAATCTAATAAATGACCTTCAGAAAATCAAGTAAATGTTCTTAGTATCATAGGATTGTAGGTCATAGGGTAAAATCATACCTTTAAGGGCAGGAAGGTATCTCATGACTAAATTGTCCAGTCTCTTAATTTTGCAAATGAGGAAATTAAGAATCAGAGAAATTAAATTATTCACTGAAGGTCACACATACTAAGATAAGATTCAAATCCAGGACCTTTGACTATCAAAGACAACAAATAAAGAAAGTATTTTATCCAATGTATGGAATATATCCAGAACAACAGCCTATTATATAAATTCATTATATTGAATAAGTACTAGACAAATGGACAACTGAGTTGATAATTTAATGAGAGTAGAAGATTAGACCTGAGAATATTAGAGAAATTGTACAAGGCTTTCATTAGATTAGAATTTTCCTCAATCCCCCAAATTGTGGGAATTTCTAGCTCAAATGAATCTGAAGACAAAAGCTAAGGAAAAAAGACTTTGCCTTCTAACTGCCTATTCACAAACACACAAACAAAAATATACATATATTAATATAGGTGTATCTATATTCACATGCACATAATACTTTTGTGTGTATATGAAGAAATATATGCATTGTCTGAAAATAGGCTCATGTATATGTATATATATATATATATATATATATATATATATATAGCTTGTCAGTGTGTGTAGTAAATATGAATTTGGAAAAGGAAAATAGAAAACATTTTTTTTTCTTTTTAGCTTTCTTTCCTCTCTTGTATTCAATTGATTGGCATGACATGGAAGATTTGAAAAATTAAGTAGAGTCACCAATCTGTATGCAGGCAAATATGTATGTAAATATGTAATTATATGTGTAGTGTCTTTATGCATATAAGAAAGTATATGAAGAAATTTGGGCTAGGAAGGGAGAAGAATATGTGTGTATGTGTGTGTGTGTTTGTGTGTGTATAAAACATGTGTGTGTATTCATCCACAAATATATGTGTGTCCTCTATATTTGACAATGACTCTAAGAGGTGGTGAACTATTCTCTTACTATTTGTAAGGCATTATAAAAGATGCATGACCATGTCTTTAGATATACATTGCAGGAAAAAAAATTAACATGACAAGTTATTGGTAACCTTCCCAATTACATAGTTTAGTACTCATGTCTGTTATCTGATAGTTTCATTACATTCAGCTAGCAACATTCTATGTAACAACCACAATACATACATGAAGACAGCACATATGACACCATTACTAAATACAAATAAGACCAAGAATACAAGCCTGAAATACATGAAGAACATCAGCAGTACATGCATCGCATTACATGCTAACATATATTATAGTTAATCCATTTAAATTTCCCTTAAATTAGCCTAATAAATGAGCTAGTGTTTTGATCATTGATTGGGTTATCTCAATATTATGCAATGTCCTTTTAGGTTTAGTGTGGTCTCTTTATTATGTATAATGAACATGATACACAAATTATGTAATACATGTATATATTATACAGTTCATGTTAAAATTAAAGAGACATTGAAAAATTTATGTATGTGTATTCACACACATATATGTTGTTATTTGTCCTTAATTCTTGAAGACACACAAGAAATGATACTATGACATGCAAGTAAATTAGATTTGAGTGAACAAGGACTGTGCAGTCACCAGCCTCACTTTCTTCTCTGGTATTGTATAAGTCAAGTGACCAAAAATAGATGAGTACAATTGGGGATGGCCTTACATGAAAAGGGAGACATTGCCTTTTTTATCCTAAGGTCTTTAATAGGTCTCAGTCTGACTGAGGCAGCTACACATTCAGTGATTAAGACTAGGGAGGAATGAAATGAGACAAAGAATGGCCTTTTCTATCTAACAAAAATAAATTAATAAATGTGTATACCCATGTAATTTTACACATATATTTTACTATCCAATTTGTTATTCTTACACTTAATGAATACACTTGAGGGATACACCTGAGAGGCTATAGAGCTTAATGCTGGGACAGAAATAGCTAGTAGTGCAACATAGAGTCAATCCCTATAGTTGTACCAGAACTAATACCTCCAGAGTCTGATTGGGAAATACAGGAAGAGGGCATGATTAGGAATGTCCTCAGGGAACTTTGAGTATGATTGTATTAAGGATGGTAGTCCTTCAGGAAAAGGTCCACAGTAGTCTTGAAAGAGTATTCCCATTGGGACTTCAGCATCATCTTTAAACTCAACATTTCAGGTAAATGGATGAATTATGGGTAGAGAGGTGCTAATCAGTTAAGGTTCCAAAGTAAAAACAGAGTGGAAGCGATGGGGTACTAGGCAGGAGGAAAGTACATGGTTAAGGCATAAAGTGCTTGTTGAACTGAGAAAGACTAATTTCAGTACTACAGAAATGATATATGATTTTGATTAAATACACAACATTCATCATCCTATACAGTCCAACAACAGGCATTTTCTACCTACATGACCAGCCACTTCTCCCATTTTTCCTAAAGCATCAAAAATAAGTTTAATAGCTATCCAAGTAATTCCAGCATAGTTATTACAACCCTCTAAGTTGATGGTTAGCAGAAACAGATTTTCAGTAGTCAACTGAACTACTGACCTGCAGTTCCAGTAGCATGCATTCCCTTTAAGGGCAGGGACTTTATGGTTTTATATTTGAATGCCCAACATTTGGCACAGAGCCTGAATTGAATTCAGAGCTTGTGGATAACAGAGGTTGTCTACCAACAACCACAAACTGCCTGGCATGGAAGTCATATACAGAAGCATTTCTTCCACAGTACCTTAAAAGTGTACATGCGTTCTGGCTCCCAATTTGATTGTTATGATAAAATGCTCTGTTACCCTTAGGAATATATATTTTCTCCTCTTCTATTGAGATAAAAACTTTATATAGTTAAACTTTGTTTATATTCTCCAAATGTGCAGCATAGATTGATGATACTTTCCTTTAAAAGAATCAAACATTATTTTCACATTTCTTATTGAAAGGTGTTACCATTTTGACCTAGAAGAAGAATCTATTTCATATAAGTTCTAGGGTTCTCTGTTGACATAAATATCCTTCAAAGTCATAAAGAAGTGCTTTCATGTCAATAGAGCACAGTACCTTGGAGAGCTCCAGCTCCTTTTTTGGGATATGTGTGGTCTCAGTTACATTCTAATGCAGTATTACTGCCATTGCTTAGTTCCAACACCTATCATTCTTTTAACAGTAACTGGACACTTTCTGGTAAGTGAATCTCAGATTCCCAGAAACCATTCCCTTGCTCTTTCCACTGGATCATTTTTCTAGCCCTGTATAGGTTACCTGTGCTGCTAATTATCCAAAAACAGCAGATTCAAATGAGATTGGCTAAATGAAACAAAATTAAGCAAAATCTGATGGGAAATTTTATGTTGGAAATTTCAGACTTTCAAGTGTAGTTTCATGCAAGAGAGATGTTGTTCCTTTTGTGATACAGATTGTCACTTCCACATCTTTGAATGTCACTGTAATGCCTATTTCATGTAACATACAGGATAGATTGTCTGCTTCCACATTAGTCTTCCTCGGCTAATTCACAAAGAATTCACTGTTGGCAAGTGCTACCCATCCCTATTAAGAAACATCCAACTTTAATCTGTTCAGAATATGTCATTGGACTGTTGTCATTCTCACTGTCAGCAGAGTTCTCTACCGGAAAATGAGATGGATTTCTCGTGACAATCATTTTCAGTATAAAACTACTCCCAAAGTCTTCCAGTGTAGCATCAGTCTGCAGGAAAAAAGAACTTGCCTGAGTCTCCATAATGCAGTATTGCTGCATATTGGAGGCAATTGGCCAAGTTCTTGAAAGCACACTTATACTTCTCATCTCAATACTCTCCAAATGGTGTTACAGGGGTCAGACCACACTGACCTTTCTTTCTTTGCTATCTTCAGATCTTCTAAACTAGAAACTCACCAGTGAGATCATGGAGTGGTTGAGCAATAATAGCATAATTCTTCACAAATTTTCAATAATAGCCACCAAATTCTAGAAAAGTCCCTAGCTTTCAAAGATTCCATTGGTTGTGACTGATTGATGAGAATTTCTATCTTTCCTCGATTAGTGGTCATGCCCTGCTAAAACACTATGTGACCCATGTACTTGACAGAGGCTTTGCAAAACTGACAATTGAAAATTGACAGATTCAGATTAGGATTTTAGAGACAATCTAATACTTTCATTTGACCTTCTGTATTTCTCCAAAGGCAAGGATGTAGCTTAGGATGATCAAGAATACCAAGTAATTTGTGTCTCTAACCACCTTCTCCATAAGCTGTTGAAATATAGCTAATGTTTCCCCTACATTTCTTGGGAGCATATAACTGAACTAGTAGAATTCCACTGAACAGATAAAAGAGGCATATCTATCTGGAAGCTGAGTGTATGTATTGTCTCAACCTACTATTAAAAACTAAGTTAAAAAAAAGAGTCCAAAGCATCTTAGACTTGGGATACGTTAGATAAATGCACTTTAATTCTCTTATTGAAGTTCTGGTAAATTGTATATATTCAAATCTTTCCAGTCTTCTTCCTTTATAACAATATTGCTATAAGTATAAATTATGGTATTCTTTAATAATTCTTTTGACTAGCATTTGCTTCAAATATTTTTGAGATGTTTTATCTTTGATGATATTGTTCTGGAAAACTTTAAAAGTTAGTAAAATATGTTCTGTGTGTTGTGCCTTAGGCACATCCTACATCCCACTCATGAAGTAAGACTCAATAAGTCATGAAATCAAACACTGAATATTTATTAAGAGCCTACTATGTTTCATATACTGGAAAGTCAGAGGAAAAAAATCAAATGTTCCTTGCTTTCCAGAAGCTTACATTCTATTGGAGGCAGATAATATGTATGTATATAAACATAGAAAGAATAACTATAATGTAATTTAATATAAGATAGGGCTTGAAGGTACTAGTGCCTTCAAACAGGGGATAAGGAAAGGATTAGTATAAAGACATTTGAAGTACATCTTGAGGAAAGTAAAGGATTCTATGAATTAGAAATACTGGAGTAGCATGTGTAAATAATATACTAATCTTTGGCTCAAGTTCCTGCCTCAAAAAAAAATTATTCTTTAGGTAACAGAGAGCCACCAAAGTCAAATCTCTCTGGATAAACTGTTTAGTTGGAAGGTGAAGAATGTTCTCTCATTTCTCCTTTTGATTTCCCTAGTTTCCTCCAGATTTCAGCTAAAAGTTTACCTCTGCAAGAATTTTTCCCTTAGGGATTATTTTCAACTTATTCTCTGTGTGTGTAATTACCTACACCTATATGTATATGTATGTATGTATATATACATATATATAGGAGTGGGGGGTATATGTATATACATGACAAATACACATATAATATATATACACATACATACATGAATGTATGTAATACATATCATAATTTGTGTGTATGCATTTGTGTAGTTTGCATATTGTTTGCTTCATTAGATTATGAACTCCTTGAGGACAGGGATTTTCTTTTTTTACCTTTCTTTGTATCCTAACATTAGAAAGCACTTGATATATACTTGTTGATATGGCCTGAGGAGAAGGACTATATTCCAACAACACCATAAGAGATAGAGAATTTCCAGAATCCTTTGCATGTCTGAAGGAACACAAAAGTTCCCAGGTAAAAGGACCAGGGCATTGTCTCTCCCTTTGTTATGTATATGTGATCACAAGAAGTCTCATAACAGTGAAAGTTTAATCAAGAAGTCAAAGAAGTGGCAAAGTCTTGAGAGCTCAAAAATCATGTAGATCAAAGTAGGAGAACTATTAAAGTATAGTTGGACAATGGTTTCAAGTGATTTAGAAAGTCAGAGCATAAAAGATAATTTTAAACAGTGAATTTTAACAAATTTGAAAAGAACTGTTTAAATAGACTGGTGACTATCCAAATAAGATTTAAGGGTATAAAGGGTAAATCAGTGATTAGAAAACAGTGGGAATTACATTTTTTAGAAATTTGCCAGTGAAGAGAGAATGACAAGAGTGGGGAGATTACAAGAGAAATGGAAGTTTTTATTTTCATATTAGTTTTTATTTTTTGGGAGAGACATGAATTCCTTTTGTAAGCTTAGGGGAAATCAGTAAAGAAAAAGAGATTGAAAATGCATGAAAAGGGAATGCCTGATGGAACAAGGTCACCGAGGAGATGAGAGAATGGGATCAAGAGTACAGGTATAGGGGTTAGCCTTAGCAAGGCTGAATTTTCCTCTGAGAGTTGATAGAAAGAAGAGAGGAAGGGTCAGGGCATAGGGAGATTTAGTATGTGAGGGTGGGGGAGTTGAGAGAGTTTAATGTCAGCAAAGTGGCAGCTGAAGTTATCCACTAAGGGTGAAGATGTAGGTGTGGTATTGGGAGCATGAAAAAGAGAGAGTTTAGAACAGGGAATATGATAGAATCAATAAGAAATGCATAAAAGAATTGCTATAAAGCATTATAGACCCAATTAAGTTTCCATATCATAAATTTACAGTGGAGTCATTCATCATAACTTCATTATTTCCTTCAGCACTATTTAGCTTATTGGAAGTAGACACTAAGAAGTAGAACTCAGCCAAGTATCAGGATGAGAAGGACAGTGATTGAAGAAGGTCACAGGCACAAGAGATGTTTCAGGAATAGAAGAATGGGCATTATTGGATTGGCTGACACTCATAGACTCAAAAATGGTTAAGAACATTGCCAAGGGTACAGAGTTAGTGACAGAGCTAAAACTAGAGCCCAGTTATCACATATATATCCTGATTATGAGTCTCATACTACATTGATTTTAATGCCTGACAGGCTGCCTAATGTAATGGATCCAGTGCTAGAATTGAAATCAATACAATTTGGGTTCAAATCTCACTTCTGACATATTTCAATTATGTTCTAGTCATTTAAACTTCCTGAGGCTTAGGCAATTGTTTTTAACTTTTCTAAGTTAAAGGCATATTTAAAAAAAAAAACATCACAATCATAAGGACTGATCATAGATTTAGAGCTAGAAGGAATTTTAAAGATCATCAAGGCCAGCCTTATCATTTTATGGGTAAAGAATAAATGATTATGTTTTTGAATGTATAGTCAATTTGAATGTATACACAACTTAATCACTGGCTGCAGTAATATTCCATGATTAGATAGTAGTAAGTCAAAGGAACTATCCTCTCAAGTCATATGCACCTATTTTTACAAGAGCATCAGGAAGAGGAGAGATTAAAAAGACTAGTCAGAAGTTAAGTTGCTATCACACCAGTGAAATCATAAAGAGAGTGTCATGTCAAAATGCCAATCAAAAGGAGATTATGGAATCAATAGTAAATATGCATGTTATAGAAAACAGGCAGTTTTGAAATATGAAAAGAAATCCAAGCTTAGAAATGATAGAGAAACAGTTTTAAAGAGAACATAGGGCCATAAGTAAAAATGTCAATTGCTTGAAATTAGGGACTGATTTCCATATAAATATATTTTTTAATCTGGATTATGACTTTACCTGACTTTGTATTCCAAAGATTTGTTTGTTATTCAAACTTGGTAGCTCCCCAGATCTTCCACAAAAGTCTTCCTTGTTTTTAGTGAAATTCAAGACACATCTTCCTGTCTTGGTTTTAGTATCCTATCTTTACCCTACAACCTTCTCTTCCCCATGCTCAGCAAGTAGCATTAGAGACATGACTACATTTCTACTTATGTATTAAAAGAAGACACTTCTGCATTTTTCTAACAGAAGAAACCTCTCTACATCAGTCTCTTAGGAATATTTTAAATTGCACTGAAAGGATCTTAGGGATGTCCTAAAATAGAGCTATTAGACCCTTATTCATAAATCTACTCTTCATATATATATATATATGTATATATATATGTTGATTCTCTTTATACATGTAGACACATCTAGTGAAAGCTATTCTGTAAAAATTTCTACTTGAGTGAAATGGTTACTTGGAATCACCTGATGGAAGTTGATTTTTTTAAATGGTGAAATTTTACATATAATCAAAACTAGGAATAAAAAATTTCTCTAGTATATCCTTTCAAATGTTAGCACACCTATTCTGTTTACAAGCACAAGATGCACACACACACACACTCACATGCTTCATACCTATGATTTCATCAGTCTAGAGATTTCCCAAAGATTCTTTACCATTAAAGATTTTCCCCTCTTCTGAAACGTTTTGTCTTACTTGTTAGACTTAAAGATTTAATGCCTTTACCTGGGTCTCAATGTCTTTTCATATATTTTAGGAGAAAGGGAAAAAAGAGTCTGGGGAAAAAAACAAGCATGAAGTTGTGAGAATCAGAATCAGAAGGCCTGAGTTTGAATTTCTGTTCTAGTACTGTATCAATATTCTCTTGAACAAGTCATTATATCCTCTTGTGCTTCAGTTTCTTCATCTCTAAAAAGACAAGTGTGGACAAGAATTAGCTCATGTGAGCCTTTCAAGCTCTGAAATGGTCCCATTGTCCATTTGTAAATAAGCATGAATGCTACTTGGCTTAACACAAATTGGGAGAAACATTCAGGGTTAATTCAAACCATTAGCATAGTTAGTTCAGATTTCAGATAAGTAGGATGAACCCCTGCCCAAGTGGAAATTAGTTTTGCTGGCTTTCTCTGCATCTCTGACTCATAAAATCCAACTTACCAAAGTCTGAAATCTCACAACTATCTTCTAATGAGTTTCACTATTTTCTTTATGACAAATCCAGGTACCTTCACATTTGCATTGCTACTAAACCTCTTTAAAGTGTGTTGACATTTCAGTTGGTTTTAAATGCATCTCATTTCATTATGCTGCGTGACTTCCACCCTCATCCCCAATGTTTTTACTGAAATATCTCCTATCACATTTCTACCTGTAAATCAAGCTATAAAAGTCACATTAATATTTGGTCACTCAACTAGTTTTCATTCCTTTCACTAATAGAGGGGTTCAATTGGGAACTGACATGTACCTCATGAACTGTTTTGTTCAAATTGTGTTGCATTCTTCTATATCAGAACACTGGAAAATGACTGGCAAAAACTTAATAGTAAATAAGTATTTTGCATTGCATATTATAAAGGTCTCTTACAATGTGTTCATAACTATATTATTATCCATTTAAAATATTTTTGCCAGCACTGTAAGGTTATACTGCCTTACTTTCTCTAGTCCAATTCCAACTGACTTCCATTCTTGTCTGATAGCAGGTTTTTTGGTCTAACACAGGGTAGTAGATATTGTTTGGTTTGGAATTTCACACTAAAAGGAAGCAGGCTGAACCTACACTTGTGCTCACAGCTCTAAAGTCACTTCCATTAGAAGATCATAGAGTTCATTAATTAGTGTAGAAAAACTAACTTAAACAAATCATTTAGTCTTAAGAGTAGGCACAGGGGATATTCCACCTGAATTAGAAAATTGGAGAGGATCTGATGGTTGAATTCAAATATACTTAAACAGAGCCTAGATCCATCTCTTAGCAATTTTTGCCTTTTGCTCCTAGTTTTGGGCTATAGGGCCAAGGCAAAGTAGTTCAAATTATATAGAATACATAAGGATTAGACTTACCCTTCTTGGTTCCAGAACCCATTAGTAGGAGCAAAGAGTAAAAATAAATACCAAGAGACAGATATAGACTTTGTGTAAATAAATGTAAAGATTTAATTCTAATAATTCAAACTATTCAAAAACAGAATGGCCTTCTTGGTGAGGTTGGGGTTTCTCCTCCATTACAGGCAGGTTTTCAAGGAGCTAAGTGACAACCCTACTTGAATAATGTGGTTTTTTTCATTGACTATTAACCAATACATTTGTTCATGTATTGGTGCAACTAAATGACCTTTGAGATCCCCTATATAATACTATTATACATAATTATATATGTGTGTGTACTTAAATATATATGTACATTTTATAGTTATCTATATTTATTTGTTGTTATTGAATTGTTTCAGTCATGTCTGATTCTTTGTGATTTTATTTGGGATTTTCTTGGCAAAGATGCTGGAGTTATTTGTTATTTTCTTTTCTAGTCCATTTTACAAATTAGGAAACTGAGGCACACAGTGTTAAGTGACTTGCCCAGGGTCACACAGCTATTTTCTGAGGTTAGATTTGAACTCAGGTTTTCCTGATTCCAGATTCAATGCTTTATCCACTGTGTGTGCCTTACCTGTCTTTATGTGCATATGAATATATGTAAAAAGAAGTTAAATTTATTATTTTGCTATCTGTTCCTTATTGCCGTGGATAGTAATTAGAGTATTTTCTCTTTAGCTATAAGCCAAAGATAGTGACACAGGTATACATATATATTATATCTGAAATGAAAGTTCTATTTAGAATTGGATAATTTGAGGACTAATGTAGTAGTTCATAATAAAGGTAATATAGGCCAAGTTAACTTTTTTCAACAAATTTTAATGGCTTCCATATATAATATGAAGTCCATAGGCAAGTTAAAGGTAAGGAGTCATTATTCCGAGTGAATGAAAAAATGAAACATAATTATTAAGTGCTTACTTTGTGCAAGGTACTATGAAGTGCTGGAGATACAAAAAGGAGGAAAAATGTTTGCTTTCCAGGTGCTCCCATTCTAATGGGGGAAGTAATATATGTGGAAGATTTCAGTTGCAATTCAGATGGAAAAGTCACATGGCTCTTTGGAGGTAGCAGGAAAGCAGATGATTTTGCCTCTTCTTTAACGTCCAAATATTAATAACAGTCTCAACTTCCAGTAAAATTCTTGCCAAAAGTCTATTTATAGTGTAATATAGATATTTAATATCATTGACTTTTACAGATGTAGACTTATAACTACTTTAAAAGCCTTCTATTTTGAAATTGTAGATCTGAAGCATGTGTATGTGTGTCATATATATCATATGTTATATCAGGTGCTTCTATCTTTCCAATATTCTCTTCCCCATGCTCATCAAGTAGCAACAGGGACATAACTATATCTCTATTTATTCATTAAAAGAAGTCACTTCTACAGGGACATAACTATATCTCTACTTATTCATTAAAAGAAGTCACTTCTACATTTTTCTAAGAGAAGAAATCTTTCCACATCAGTACCTTAGGAATATTTTAAATTGCACACAAAGAATCTTAGGAATGTCCTATTACCAATAGGATTAATAAGATTTCATTACCAATTTTGCAGTTGACAAAAATGAAATCCAGAGAGCTTATAAATTGACCAGCATTTTAACTTGGACCTTCAGATTCCAAAGCCAATGCTTTTTCTTTTGGTTAAGTCAAGTTTTGCCTCTACAAAAATCATTTGGTGCATTATCATGGCATTCAGGGGAGCCTAGATTCTTGAAAGCTATGCCAGTTCTGGATAATATTTGCCTGATATTATTGTTGAATGCATTCCCAGGGCTGGACTCTGTCATTAAAGAACCAAACCAAAGATGCTCAAAAAGCTTCATCAACATAACTGTGATCCCTAGTGAAATCTATATTGTTCTATATTTATACCTACATTTGAGTCTGTATCTAATTATAAGCCATCTGTCTACACAAACACACACATATGCAAGTATATATACCTATGCAATGTATACATAAATTTGTGTATGTTTCTAGATCTCTGTATATACTTGCAGTAAACTTCATGAATGAAAAGGATGTCATGGGGGCAGCTAGGTGGCGCAGTGGATAGAGCACCAGCCTTGAAGTCAAGAGGACCTGAGTTCAAATCTGGTCTCAGGCACTTAACATTCCCTAGCTGTGTGACTCTGGGCAAGTCACTTTAACCCCAATTGCCTTAGCAAAAAAAAAAAAAAGAAAGAAAAAGAAGAGGATACTGTGGTGTGATAAAGCTAAAGAATCAAAAGTGAAAACAGGAGGAATAATAAATGCTATTAATTAATGCATTTATTTATTCATGGAGTATTTCACATAGTGTAGTCAGGTCAGGGAGGCTTACCTTGGGCTTTATGAACATATGCATCTTTTTAATATATCGATGACTGTATTTTAGCATAACTTGTTTCATTTGTAATCATATATATTGTATTTCATTCACTTAAAAACCTTGTTCTGAGAAGGGGTCCAAAAATTGCACCAAATAACCAAAGAAATATATGATAACACAGAAAAAACATTAAGAACATTTGCCACATGCAGGCCCAAACCCAAGCACCCAGTACTTCTAACACTAAATATACTAAAGAAACATTTAGCTAATGCAGAAATTTAGAAAAGTAAACTAACTCTAGATTTAAGAAAAGGAACAAAGATTGATAAAATAAATTAATACTCAAGGTGCCTGAGTCATGGAAATTCATTAGTGGGAGAAGGATAATGTGAGTCACCTTTGCATTTGTTCTTACCCGGTTTGTGTTCTTACTCAGGGATTTACTATATTTCATTAGTTTTAGATTCTGTGTGGTCATTCGAGGTACTTTGTTCCCATGGCATTATATCCAGAGTAGCCCAACTGAGACTCAATCAAACCAGAAGAAATGTGTGAATTGTATATTTATAAAAGACCTGAGAAAAGAGGTTGGTGTGAGATGATTAAAACCAATAATTTTAAATGTCCAGACCTGAAATAATCATTTTGATGATTGTCCTGCTTCTATTTCATTCATGAGGTTCTGTTCTTATTATTTATTACATCCCAAAGTAATATTTAATTAGTTTCACAAATACTCCCCTTCTGGGCAATGTCATTTTCTGTTAATGGCAGTTGCTTTTTGGATAATTACATCTTTCCAATTTTATTGCAACAATTACCTTGCTATAGGGAACAAACATTGTTTTATATGCCAATATAAATACACACACACATATATGTATATACATATCCACTATTAACAATTACAAATCTTTAAAATCATCTCCAAAAATAATTTATTATCAAAGAGAAGGATTCTTATGTTGCTCCTATGGATACATGAAGATCATGAACCTGTGGTAAAACTAATTAATAACTTAATTTTAAAAGCAGGAAATAACATTAGTAATGCCAGTTTTGGAGTGGAGAGAAAAGGAGAACATAATATAGTTTCTCTACACACTTAGTTTTTTACACACCTAGTGCATCCCAAACAGCAAAAATTTTCAAGTTGTATCTAGTGCTAACCAAGATTTATGTTTCAATAGACTGTAAAAGAAGGGTGACTCATGGGATGAGAAGAATTGGTTCTGTTGTCTTGCTCATAACCATTCAAAAGTACTAACATATCCCATCCAAGAAATACCCTGAAAATTCTATAAGAATTTATCAGTGATTCAATATCCCCCACACAGAAAAATCACAGCTCTTGTAGCCACAAAATAATATATAACTCTCTGTTGTATTTGGAGGTGGTTGTCCTGACAAAACTAAGAATACATAGCCACCTACAATACTGCCAGCCTTGTGTTCTCAGTGATTTCAGATTGGTGATATATCAGTTTGTTTATTTGTCCAGATTAATTTTGCTGAAGATAAAATTCATTCCAATTCTATTTCCACTTTAAGCTTTTTGTATGACAGTGCTAGCTAACAATAGTAAAAATTGGCTAGGATACTTTTTTCTGAAGGAACTTTTAGATAGCAACCTACCAGAAATGACCAAAAAATTTTCATGGGCAAACACTTGAATATGTTAAAATTGTCATTTATAAGTTTTAAAAAACTGGATTCTTTTGCCCCTTATTTTCTTCCTTGAATTGGTAAGGGACTATAAATATATAATACCATTTATAATGTCAGATTTTTTTTGATGTACTACTTAAATTTGATGAGCTATCACTATTATTTTCTCCTTTTAATTCTGTGTTAAAAAGGAATGGTTCACTGGAAGGAGGAAAAAATAATTATATGGAGAAATATAGCCAATGAAAAATGACATATTGTGTGTGTGTGTTGTATATTTAAAGAAAAAGGTAGTTTATAAATATATGGAATTTTGTGGTTTGAATATATATATGGACTTATTTTTGGTATATGAAAATTAGCATAAATATATTTTGTTTTTGTGTAGCATAACAGTGTTATGAGGCCATATGAGGTAGTAAATAGAGAATCAGCTTCAGAATAAGAAGACCTGGGCTCAAATGCTACCTCTGATATTGATTGGCAAGTTTAAGTTCTTATTTCTTCTATACTCAATACTCTTTAACATTTTGTGATTATTAGGATTACTTATTTCTAGATTAGCTAGGCCATAGCTGACAGAAGTGACTCCATGCTTGATAACTGACTGACTCATCTACATATCAGGAAATTCCCACTTTCTGAATATGTGTTGAGTAGGATACTTTTACACAAGAAATTCTAGATTTTTCTGACCCTATTCAGTTTAGCACACTTCATTAATCCATTTGTGCAAGGTAGCAAACTTTTCTAATTACAATGCCCTTATGGATTATAACAGGATGTATCCCAATCCAGAGCACCAGCTCAATGACTGTTCCTAAAATCCTTCTACTCAGTTACTATGAATGTACTCAGCAATAACATTCAGATATAATGGAAGAGAGCCAAAGATCTATGTTCTCAATCAAGCTAATCGTTTCAAAGTTTATCTGAGTCAGCACCTGTGCACCAATAGGACCATAAGTCTGTGGACCTGCACCTCCACATGCCTATCAGTAATAAACTATGCAACCAGTGATCCTTTGAGGTCCACTTGAGTACTTATATTCTTTCTTGATTCCACACTCACCATTCTTTCCAAGTCATAAATACAGGCTTCCATTTTTGTATTGGTAGATATTTCCTCATTGGTAGTTCATTCTTCTAGTGAAATCATGTGTTCCTTCCATCCATAAAATCCATTAAAATAATAATAATGATAACAATAAGATTCATAATATGTTAACACTTTTCTTGAAAGAGAAAAAATAGTGATGACTTCACCTACATAGAGAATTACCAGTGTGGAAAAGTCCTTAATGAAAGATATTAGTAAATGTCTTGTAACTTATGGTCTTATAGAATAACTTAACTAACTTTTCTGTGGAAACATAATCTGTATGCATCAGAAATAGGTCTTAAACCCAGTTCTGCCTTTTTCTAATATTTTATGAGTCACAAAATATTTTCTTCACAATAATCCTGTAAGGTAGGGAAGTATAACCATTATTATCTTCATTTTTAGATGAGGAAATCGAGGCTGAAAAGAACATGCAGCTGGTGAGTAGCAAATCAAGGACACAAAACCGAGGCTTCTGAAATCAAATCTAGTGTGCCCCCTATTAAATCATGCAGCATCTTTCATTGAAGAAACTGATTTAAATTTTGGCATGTTCACTATTTTAAGTAATACTGTGATAATTCAAGTAATATATACTAATTGGATTGAAGAAGCAGTGAGTATTAAATGCCAATATTTTATATACTACTGCAATGATAATTTTTAACCTCCCAAATTAATTTGGTCCCTTTAACTCCTATTTAGAGAAAATGCATTGGAGGGTATATTATAAATGAAAATGCTTGAAGCATAGACAAGCTTGTCTCATAAGCCAAAGATGTTGAAGAAACTAGTTCAATTTCCTCATTCACTTGCTTTATGTCACAGAAGTCATAATCATGAGAGGTAGGCCTCAAACCCAGGTCTTCTATCTCCAAAGCCAGGGATTTTTCCCTTATATCTCACTGCTTTCTGGAGAAGGGGAGAATAGATTTAAAAACAAGTCATTTTCATTGGCATGAAATGTGATTGAGACTTTGACAGGACCAAGTACAGCCTCTGGATGCAAACCTCCAATCTTTTTCCACTCATGACCTCTTTTTACCTGAGAAATTTTCACATGATCCAAAATACACAGGTATCTAAACTAGGTATACAAATGAAACATTTAATGATAATATATCATAATTTCATGACTCCCACATTCAGTTGTGCAACCACAAATGGGGCTGCTACCCACAGTTTAAAAAGCTTTGCTCAAGACCAGCAGACTGAACACATGTTGCCAAGCTCCACAAAAAGCCATCTCAGAAGGAAGATTGAAGACAGCTCAGATAGCCATTGCCAACCTGATTCTAGAAGTCTAGATGGAAGTAGTCATGTAACAGATTAGATGCATTCCATAATACATCTGTAGAATCTCCCCAAAACTTGAAAAGTTTTAGAGATTACCTTAGATGGAATGGGATAATAATGGGAACTAAAGATTAGCATGACTTTCAGGATTGGAATGATGATGGATAATGCATCTGCATGCAAAATACAGGCAGAAACTAGAGCTCTTTTAGTCCTTCCCAAATATTTTATGAAGAACTAAGCTGTAATACTACCTGAGTACAGGACTACTTTGAAGAATGCAATGTGGTATAGAAAGAAAATTGGATTTGAAATTAAGCAATCTACATTTGAATCCCAGATTTACTACTTATTTGTTCAACCTTTGTAAAGTTGGACAAGTCCTTTAACCTCCTTTGGGTTCAGTTTCTATAATTGGATAATGTGGATTGAAATAGGAGTAAATAGGTGATCCTTAAAGGTCATCGACTCAAAACTTTTCTTAAGCAGCCCCACTAAGATTGTCAATTCAAGATAGAACCCATCTTTTCTCTAAGTTTATTTCCACTAGTTCACATTAGGGAGGTTCTGGCAGTCTAACACCAGCCCAGCTAGACTTTGGGTTTGGTTTGAGCTTTAATTAAGAATTTTTGTAACGGATGCAAGGTGGAAAGTGGAGAGGTCAGAGCTGATAGTGTCTGGTTATGATGTGGTCTGGAGGTGGTATAGGTAGTATAGGATGATGGGCATTTAATCTGAAGTATGATCCCCAAAAGAAGAAAGCATGTTCCAAGATGGATATCTATACTCTTTAATGACTATCTACCATTAGGTGTACAGTGGAGATGTACAACCATGAAGGAGAAAAAAAATGTTCTCTGAAGTTTACTACCCTAAAGCAATATCTTGATCCTGCTATGGTTAAGTCAAGAATATCCTTTAACCTCATTTGTAGCTATTTAATATTCCAGTAAAATTCTTAGTTCATGTAACTAAACACTAATAGTTGGTTATTGGGGTAGCTTTATATCTTTCCAGTGTGCTCTCCCAATTATACAACACGTGAATATGTAGAAAACCATAATTTTCTAATTGACTAAAAGCCCAAATTTAAAGGAAGTTACATATAAATCACAGCATTCATGAAATAAAGTACCTCACATCTGGAAGAAATCATCACAAGCCAAACGGGAATTGGGCAGTGATCCTAACAAGAATATAGTATTACCCCCCCCCCCCCGCTATATTACATTCCTATTTGGTTTCCATGGGAACCTATGTTTATAAGGGAACTCGTGTATTTACAGCAGGGAGTTGCTTGTTTTCTCTAACTCAGGGAATAGAGAAAGAAATAGAAAGAATATTTGCAAAACTGTCTTATGTTGTCTGCCAAGTTTCTGGGATGTGTTGAGAGTTTGCTTAATGGCTTTGAAAGTGTGTTAAGATTGTTGGATCAAAGTACAATGTTTTTTGCAAAGCATTGTTGTTATTATTAATGTAGAACAAGTCTGAAGGAAATACTGAGAATTTTAGGGAGAAGAGTGATGGGCATTTTTTATATTTTCATGGACAGTGCTCATTGATCTAAGGATTTTTTTGGGGGGGGATGGTTTGTTTTTAGTACCATGCTTCATTCAATAATGGAATCTTCAAGGTAGAGAAAAAAAGAGATAAACTTCAAATGTGAAAAATGCTTCTCATATTTCCCAAACCCTAAGACAATAACTGGGCTACTCAGTGACAGATTAAAGGCATGTTCTATAAGGAATACTGGAAAAAAATCACTAATGAGGGTAAGAAAATCTTTAGAACTCCACATAATGAGCTGAAGAAGCTGCTACCAAAATTGACATCAGAAGACACCCTTCATATAGGTGTCAGTATAAAATCATGAGGCCAGTACTCTAAAGATGGTACAATAATTTGAAAGCTATAGGTATGCTAAGGACAGGACAAGGACCCAAAACATATTCCCTTGGGCAAATCTATTCCTAAAACATGTGACAAATGTAATAGCACTGAAGATTAAAGGTGTTAGGCTGTGTTCAGTGTATGTAATTTAGAAAGTCTGTTTGAAGAAGTTTGTATAAAAAGTAGAAATGAGGCAAATTAATTGAATTGAAGTCATCAAAGTTTTAAAACGAATCCATTTCACTACTCTAATTGCCTGCTGCAGGTCAGGAGAATTTTATACATCTATGTTTGAGGATAGCTCAGACATGAGATCAAAACACCCAGAAATGAAGAGTACAAATCTTCATAGATATCTGAGACAGGTATTTGATTGAAGGAATATCTACATACAGTAAAAGTTTGATAATCTGACATTGTAAAAATGGTATCTTTTTGAAAACTATTAAGGTTACAAAATAGGGACACAGTTTTTAGGAAATTACCAATTTGGAATGCCAACAGCTAAAGCATTTTAGATCATCTTGGGCATATCAAAGGAAACTGATTTAAGTTACAGTTTTTGAAAGGTAGGCATATAGTACATTGGTTAATGGGCATATAGTATCCAGCATTGGTTTTGTTTTGTTTTGTTTTGTTTTGTTTTAAACAGAAGGGTACATGTCCCAGGAGAGAGAATATTCCTAGAAAAATCTAAGGAATTAAATTTCTGCACTCAAGATATGCATGTCTGAACACTTCAAACCAGATAAATGTTGCAAAAGGCACTTTAAGAAGACTTCACATGTGTTAATTATAGTCATCAAGGTTTACAAAACTTGTCATGTCAAATCTAAGAGTATTACAACATATAGAGAATCATTTTATCAAATTTACCTTTCAACTATAAAATGAGACTTGAAATTACAGCAAATCAACAGAGAATCAGCCTTTACTTTATTCTTTTCACATCTGGGTTGAAAAGTATTTAAAAAAAACTAAATGAAAATAATCTTCAATTCAATATAAAATTACTCTTGAATTCAGTGTATAACCATGTACTTGTCTTTCATTGCCAAATTTCCTGCTTATAAATTTAGAATTCTAGTTTATTAACTAGTCCCAATGATTGTTTTTAAAATGTAACACCCACCCAACACTTCTATATTAAAGCATTATAAAAATAATTTTCCTCTTTGTGAAGAAAGTAGAAAAATATAACACATAATTTTATCATGTTGCCAGGTCAACTGTTGAAAGGAAATTTCCACAGCTTATGGATTTCCAGGTTCCTATCAAAATAGGACTACAAATAACCAGTTTTGGCCATGATATATAATAGTACAAGTATAGGTTTAATAGTTGGTCATTGGTTAAATGGTTTTCTTAACATATCTTCTAGACTTCTCATTAGGCTAAGTTATATGGTATCTCCCTAAGTACAATTATTTGCATTTTATTAATTAATGAAAAGCCACACAGACTCACTAAGGAAATGATTCTCTAAATAATAAGAATGCCTCTTCAAATAATACCTGTTTCTGAATTTAGCTAGTCCTCAGTTTTTCTATCAATTATATGAAATGATTGAACCAAATTAGATGACCTCTGCAGATCATTTCAGCTTCAGACATACAATACTGTATAATTCTCTCTTGGGTTACTTTGGAGCCATTTGGTTTACTTGATATCTGAATAGAATTTTTTTATGTGGATGACCCAGTTGAGGATGTGTCAAAGAATTGGTTGGTCCCTTAAGAACTTTTTAAAAGTATTATTTTTAAAATTAGATTTTGTAGTTAATGGTATAAGCTGCCCTGCTTTGATACAGAGAAGCAATTTACTTTGGATTGCCTCAGAGGCACCAAGCATTTCCCACAATAGAGAATTTTCTGCATTTCTAAACAGGATCTTTATGATGAGCTTGTTGGCTTATCAATGTCATAAGCTATGTCAGTACTTCTGAAGAGTAGCATATTATTAGGTCAGGATGACAGCTTCCACCTAGAGAGAAGACATCTAAATCAAGAATACATCTAGCTATTATTGTATTAGTTAGCCAAGAATATTGAAAATATTTGCCACTTCCATGGCTCACTAACTCATTTAATCATTGTTTTTCCAATTGTCTTTCCCCACCACTAATTGTTAAATTTACTTTGGAACAATTTACTTTAACAACAAATTACCTCAGTCTTAGGAACAATGAAAGCATAAAATAAGCTTTGCCATTCAGGTACAAATTTCTAAGTCCCCAAAGAACTGGAGCTTTTGACACTGCTCAGAAAATAAATGACAAATATTTTTCTGTCATTTCCTATTTCCTCCCTTTTAAAGAAATTAATTTTTAAAAACATGATTTATTATAAAGTCAACTTTTAACATCAACAAAACCAATTAACCTTACTTTGAAAATATTACATTTGAATGAATGTGTTTCAATATATAAAAGAGCCATAATAACTTGTTGATCATTCCCTCCATTCCCTTCAATTTGGCTCTTTGTCCTTAAACATTTTCCATTTTTAGTCCTATTTAGTGTGTACTCTGTTGTTTTTGTTCTATATTCTTTATAAAAGTCTTTTTGGCTTATGGGTTTATATTACTCATAAATCTTTGTTGCATTAGAGTATTCCATTTTACGAATATGGTACAATTTATTCAGCTATTCCCTAATTGTTGAACATTTAGGTTGCTTACAGGTTTTTTGCCAATATAAATAATGATGCTATAACTATATCTGAATAGAAACAGCAAATATTTATTGAGTACCTCTTTTCTTTTTTCTTCAGAATAGAATGCTAAGCATTACTGGAAAAAAAAAGAAAGGAAAGGAAAAAGACAACAAAAAATAGAGAAAGAAAGGCAACATTCAGCTTCAGCTATGGAAGACTTTTAAGCCAAATTGGAAAGATAAGGTATGTACATATGAAAAGTTAGATAATAATGTAAAAACCAAATATGTAAGAGCAAGAAATGTCAGGACAGTAAGATATTGCAAAGAAACAGATTTAGGCTAGATATGGGGGTTAAACTACCTAACAATTAGAGCTGTCCAAAAGAGTAATGGATTGCCTCAGGAGATAGTATCTTCTCTGAAGCTGGAGGTTTCCAAGTGGAAACTAGATGATCACTTGTTGGAAGTGTTGTAGAGAGAATTCCTATTCAATTATAGGTTTGACTAGCAAGCTTCTAAACTTCCAAGTCTGAGAGTTAGTGGTTATCTGATGGCATGTAATGACTTGTGTAATAAAAGTTATAAATGAGAGAGACAGAGACAGTAAGAGAGAGGGGGGGGAAGAGGGAGGAGGGAGAAAGGAAGAGAGGAAGGGAAATGGAGGGAAGAAGACTGAATCATGAAATGGTTGGTATGGAAGATCAATTTAATAGAAAAATTGAAATATGAGGTAGGCCTTGAGTAATAGATTTGTATCTTCCAGAAGTATCTGGGAGACCATTTCAGGGAGGTAAAAACTTGAGCAAAAAAAAGAGCAAAGATAAATGCATATGATATGTTTAGAAAATAATGAACTGGTTAGATTTGAATAGAAAATTTGTACATCAATATATTGGAAAACTGTCAATATAAAATATTTATTTTTTATTTTTGCTTTTTGCTGAGGCAATTGGGGTTAAGTGACTTGCCCAGAATCACACAGCTAGGGAATGTTAAGTGTCTGAGAGCAGATTTGAACTCAGGTCCTCCCGACTTCAGGGCTGGTGCTCTATCCACTGAGCCACCTAGCTGCCTCGAATATAAAATATTGAGGTTAGATTTTTTTTTTTGGCATTAAGGAGCCATTGGACATTTTGTTTTGTTTTGTTATTTCAGGTAGTTACGTGGTATGATATAAGTTCTGTTTTAAGAAAACCAGTCAAGCAGCATTTTGCATTTTTGGATAAGAATGAATAGAATAAAAAAGGGAAGAGTTTTGCTTTTTTTGGGGGGGGGCATTTACTGAGCAGTTAATTGTAACTGAAGGCATTCCATTCACAATGCTGGCTTAGTTAACCTTTGATATAGATATATGTATTGAATGAACATTATCTATTCTAGTGATTCCCAAGGTACACACTGAAGAACTTTAGGGGTTGAGGGAAGTAAACTTTTTGTAAGATATCAACAAATGTATATGCATTTCCATAAATCAGTGAACATAATTTTGCAAACTGAATAAAATTTGGTCCATACATATAATTACTGTTTTCATACGTTAATATAATTAATAAAATATAAATTCATTTAAAAATATTAATGAGCTCATGAGTTTTTGGTCATAATGAATTTTCTCAATCAATAAATACTACCATGAAGCTCAAGAAACTCTTTTGATATCAAAAAGAGTTTTCCTAGTCTTTAAAGGTTGGGAATTGCTGGACTAGTTGAGAGAACACAGGCCCAGGTGATAGGAATTATGGAATTAAGTTTTTGTCTGTCTCTAGTTCACCATATGACAGTAAAAAAGTCATGTAATCTTTTAAGGTCTTAGTTCTTCATTTATTTAATGGAGATAATAATACTTGTTATCCTTTAAAGAGTTACTCTAGGAATCTATGTTTGGGAAGGAGCTCTCAAGAGGAAAAACAAAATGAAAGAAAAGCAAAGTAGGAATGCATGTTTAGCTATGAAGGATCTGATGATCTATGAAATAAATACAAACAAATTTCAGCTGACCACAAAGTGCAATAATTTAGTGGCAACATATGTAACTGGGCTTCTTCTTGAAGAGGGACCTAAGGGTATAATCTAAAAACATTAATTCTAAAGATGTGCTAATAGATGATGAATTCTGGTGCACCTCCTCCCTTGGAATTTCCAAAAGCTTCAGGGGATCTCTGAGAGTAGTTGATTTAGATTCTTTAGTTTAAAATAATACCTTGGAATTCTGGGACCAACTTTTTCAGCATAAAGTCACAGTAGGCAACCTTTTTCTACTACTCTAGAATTTAAATCTTGGTATTTACAATTTATTCATTTTCTTCTCATGCCTGCCCTTTACATATCTTTGTGAGTCGTTGATTCATAGTATAACCCATTCATACTATTTTTAAGTGATAGTTTCCACTTTTTTTTATCTTACTAATGTTGAGCTTGATTCTACTGTTATCCAGAGCAATATTATCTTTGAAATTGACTTCTTGCTCATAGAGGTGAAATTATATCTTCTAGTCATTGCATTAATAAAGATTATGAAAATTGATGAAAAGCTTAGCAAAATCATGGAGGAATGATATAAGAAAGTTATAGTAACCCATAACTATTTAAGATTTTACAAAGTAATAGTTTAAGGAAAACATCATTTTAAAAGTTCTCCTACAGTCTCCAATACTTCTTCTATATCTTTTCCATTCATCACAGAACATTATTTTGTCCTTATTAGTTCTACTATAATTTAAGTTATGATCCCAGAACCACTGAATTCCTCAACTTTCAATATTCACCCATCTTAGATGTCCTGTGCCACTGAAAATTTAACTATGTGGAAGATGACATTTAGATAATATCACTATTCCAACATCATCCAATCAGTACTTTTTTTAGCTCTACTGCTTGAAAAATTAGGTGGTTAGGAGGATAAGTAAGGTAATTACATTGCTTTCAGCCCTCCACATTTCTCCAAAGCCTTTCATCTTGTCTCTTCCTGCTGACTGATTTTTTTTTCAAGTCATTAAACTGATTCTATTAATTATATGGATGTTTTTGTCACTAACATACTATGCCTATTGCTTTTCTTTAATGCTTAATAGCACTTTATAGATGTCGGTGGGATAATGAATAGGTCCTTAGGGAACAGTGTATTATTCCATATTATTGCTCAGTCGTTTGTATCTGAGAACTATAAATAATAAAAGAATTTAAATGGAAAATAAATTCATAGAATTGGGAATTTTACAAGACTGATTTTTTTTCCACCTATGGCATAACCTTAATAATAAAATGTTTGCCTTGGGAGGCAATATGTATAGAATTAAACTTCTAGGCAAATAAAATTACTAGAAATAAATAATTTGTAGATAATATCTTTCAGTAATGTCTATTGAAAATAAGACTGTACAAGTTGGATTTCCCCAAAAAATGTTTAGTAAAGACAATGAGGACAGCAAGTATAAAGCTATTTGTGGTTTAAAATTGACTATAAGTATTTTCATAAAGGTTTTTGTTTCTCTTGGGTTTTTTTTAACTTCTGAAAAATTATTAGACATCACAAAATTAATCACTTGTTTTTGTTTTGTGGGTTGCAGTGGGTTGCAATATTTTCCCCAGAGAAATTGGGGAAATTTCTAAAAGAAAAATAATATAGAAGCTCTCCCAAATTCCCCTCCAAACAACCAGAAAACCATTTCAGAATTGAGGTAAGTAAAGAGAAGTAGCTTATTAGCCCATCAGGAAAAGTCTTTCTCACTGGAGTGGAAAGAGAGCAAGGTCTAAGGGCAGCAGCTGTCAGCCTTCACAGCAAGGGACTTGCAGCAAAGCTCCAAGCTGGGGTAATCCACCATTGAGGGATTCTCCTCCTGCAAGTCAATAGCCCTTTAGGCAAGTGACCAGTCTGCCAACCCTATCCCAGTGACCACATCCCAGAAAAAGCTGTGACCCCATTGCTGACCAGTAGTAAACTCCCTCACCAGGGCTATCCAACATTGAGCCTCCAGTCTGGAACTTACCAGCAGAAAGATACTATTTCCATAGCAACACAACAGCAGAGCTTCACCTATGAGGTAGGCCAGCAGATAAATGGAATACTCAGGGGAAGCCACCAGGAAAGCCTCACCCTTCAGTACAAGCCAAAAGGAATGCATATACTCTAGAGAAAGCAGGCATTTATGACCTGAAGTCCTGTGAAAGTCAGCAGACCCAGAGTTCCAGCACAAAAAGCTTGGGACAGTGAAAGACCAGAATTCAGTTCTTGCATAAAAACACTAAATCATGAAAAAAGCAGAAAAATGAACAAAAACCAAAAAAGAGTTTGACTATATAAAGTTACTATGGTGATAGGAAGCATCAAGGGCTGCCATGAATTTAGAAGATGACAATAGTATAAAAATGATTATATGTGAAATGTCAAAGAAAAATATAATTTGGTCTCAGGACCAAAAAGAATTCCTGGAAGAACTTTAAAATGAAATTGGAGAAGTAAAAAAGAAATTGGGAAAAGAATGAGTAATGGAAAAGAATCTTGGGGGGAAAAAAGCATCAATAACCTGGATAAAGATTTTTTTTTAATATTGAGGAAAATAACTCCCTAAAAATAGAATTGGCCAAATGTAAAAGGAAGTGCAAAAGCTCATGGAAGAAAATAATTCTTTAAAAATTATAACTGAACAAATGGAAACTAATCAAGACAGGATCAAAAGAAAACTTAAAAATGCAAAATATCTTATTGGGAATACAGTTGACCTAGAAAATAGTTCCAGGAGACATAAAGTAAAAATTATTGGAATACTTGAAAGCCATGCAAAAAAAGGCAGGGGTATGGGAAGGGAGGATAGAGCTGGACAATATTTTCAAAGAATTATCAAAAAAACCTGCTCTGATAGATCAGAACCAGAAGGCAAAATAAAAACTGAACAAATCCACTGATCACCACCTGAAAGAGATCCCAAAATTAAAACACTCAGAAACATCATAGTCAAGTTCCAGGAAGCAATCAAAAAAAGAAAAAAAAGAAAAAGAAAAAGAAAAAAAGAAACAATTTAATTGATAAGACTTACTTATATAAGACTTCTGGAGGTGGAACCAAGATGGGGGAGAGCAGACACAACTCTTTGTAACTTCCTCTAACCTTCCCTCAAATCAATAGCACATTAAGCTTCTAAACTGTTTTTTTTTTTAATAAAGCTTTTTATTTACAAAACATATGAGTGATTTTTCAACATTGACCTTTGAGAAAACTTTTTTTTCCCAAGCTTTTCCCCTCCTTCCCCCCACCCCCCACCCCTAGATGACAGGTAATCTAATACATGCTAAATAGGATAAATTATATGACAAATACAATACATGTATACATATCTATACAGTTATCTTACTGCACAAGAAACATCAGATCTAGAAAGAGAAGAAGAAAAAACAACCTAAGAAGGAAAACAAAATGCATGGAAATATTCACAGAAAGCGTTAAAATGCTGTGTTATGGTTCACACTCAGTTCCCACAGGCCTCTCTCTGGATGTATATGACTATCTTCATCGCTGAACAACTGGCTAAACTGTTTTTGAAGTCAAAAAATCCACAAATATTTGAAGTACCATATATTCCTAGAAGAAGATACTTTGGAAGAACTTCAGAACAGGTCTGTTTCAAACAGCAGGGGGACAATCTGCTGAGCTCAGACCACAGCATAGGGAGACCAGGGAGGTGAGCTGGAGTGGAGAGTCAGAGCATTGTGGCTTCCATACACTTAGGGGTCTTCTGAGGGCTTCTTGAGGCAATCTGTCCTGATTGCAAGCAGGTGGTTTGGCAGATCTGCCTTCTTGGGGGGGTGTAGATTGTGAATCACTGAGCCCCTGAAGAGTGCCAGACACAGTTGCCATTCGCAGCACCCTAAAGCAATCAATCAATCAGCAGAACTGCCCAGTATCTGAAATCAATCAATCAGCAGAATTACCCCAGGGCAAATTAAAGCAGCTGTCCCTCATTTGCCTTGAGCAGACCTCAAGCCTTTAAAAATGAATTAAAAAACCAAAAAGAACTCTCACCATAGACAGCTTTTATGGAGAGAGAGAACAGACTTCAAATCCTGAGGTTCCTAAAGATAAAGCAACTTCAGAAAAAGCCCCAAAGGGAGATATGAGCTGGTCCCCATCTCACAAGGCTTTCTTCAAAGATTGCATAAAGGATCTTGAAAGAGAGTTAGAGGAAAATGAGTAACTGAAATGAGATCATTGCAAAAAAGAGTGGAAAAAGAATGCAATGAACAAAAAAAAAATAATTGACTAATTGCAAAAGGAGCTAAAATTACAGACGCAATTACTAATTTCATCCAAGAGAATGACAATAATGAGACAACATACCAAAATTTGTGGGATGAAGCCAAAGCAGTAATAAAGGGGGGGGGGGCAGAGCCAAGATGGCAGAGTGAAAACGTGACTCTCTGCGTCTCCTCCGATCTTCTCTCAAATCAACAATAAAATAAGCCTCTGAACTGATCTTCTAGTCAATGAATTCAGAAATACTTGGATACTGCTTGCTGATACCTCTGAAGAACTTCACATCAGGTTTGTCTGTCTTGGACAGAGGGATAAAGAGTGGTGTAGGCCAGAAGTGAGGGTGGGAAACAGCTCAGCTCATTGTGGCCAAAACTCCAATCTCCAAACTCCAAACTCCAAACACCTGGAGTTTATCTGAGACACTCGGGTCGCTCTGCCCGGATTGGGGGCAGGTGTGTTCTGGAAGACTTGCCTTGTTTAAGGAGTAATTCAGACTTAGTCCTAGCCCCCACCAGCCCAGCACCTTAAATTAATTCGCCAAATTGCCCCAGGGCAAAGCGCTTTAGCCATGGTTTTTCCAAACCTTAAAGAGATATACACGCTGTTTAAAAAAAAAAATGAAGAAGCAAAAGAGAGCTCTCACCATAGACAGCTTTTATCGAGACAGAGAAGGGCTGACCCCAGATTCTGAGGTTCCTTTAGACAAAACTCCAGAGGATGTTATTAAGGACCATCACTGGTCCCCTTTTCAAAAGGCCTTTCTGGAAAATTGCATACAGAATCTCAAAAGAGAGCTGGAGGATAAATGGGAAAATAAACTGAAGTCAGTGCAAGAAGGATACAATATCTTGCAAGAAGGATATGATGGCCTGCAAAAGATATATGGAAAAGACACCAATTTATTGAAAAATAAAATTAGTGAAGTGGAAAAAGAGAGCAATGAACAAATTGGCCAGTTACAAAAAGAGCTTAAAAAGGTAACTGAAGAAAACAACACTTTAAAAATAAGAATTGAACAAATGCAAGTGAATGACTCAATAAGATTTCAAGAATCAGTCAAACAAAAACAAAAAAATGAAAAATTAGAAGAAAATATGAAATATCTCCTAGGAAAAACAACTGACTTGGAAAATAGATCTAGAAGAGACAATCTAAGGATTATTGGACTTCCTGAAAGCCATGCTGAAAAAAAGAATCTAAACATTATCTTCCAGGAAATCCTGAAAGAAAACTGCCCTGAGATTGTAGAATCAAAGGGCAAAATCACCATTGAAAGAATTCACCAATCACCTCCTGAAAGAGACCCCAAAATTAAAACCCCAAGGAATATAGTGGCTAAATTTCAGGACTATAGCACCAAGGAAAAGATTCTGCTAGCAGCTAGAAAGAAATAATTCAAATACCGAGGATCAATAATTAGAATCACACACGATCTGTCAGCCTCCACATTGAAGGATCTAAGGGCCTGGAACCAGATATTCCGAAGGGCAAAGGAACTTGGATTACAGCCAAGAATAACCTATCCAGCTAGAATGAGCATTATCCTCCAGGGAAGAAGATGGTCATTCAATGATATAGGTGAATTTCACCTATTTCTAATGAAAAGACCGGATCTGAACAAAAAAAATCGACATCCAAACACAGAACTCAAGAGATGTATAAAAAGGTAAAAAGGAAAGGACTCTTGAGAACTTTATTTTTACTAGGGGGATACTTAAAGTTTGGGGGTATAATTAACTAGATATTACTTTAATAATATGAAAAAGAGAAGTAGAGGGGGAAAGGTTGTCATACTGGGGAAAAGAGGGAAAAAGTGATTAAATAAGATCTAAAAAAAAGGAGGTAAAAACAAGGTAAAATCTCTTGAAGAGGCAAAGAAAACCTAATATAATTGAGAGAAAGAGGGGAGGGAGATGAGCATTGTGTAAATCTTACTCTCATCAGGTTGGGCTCTAAAAGTGTATATCAGACACTTGATTTCACATAAAAACTTGTCTGTTGCTAGAGGGAAGTGGGAGGGAAAGGAGGAAAAGTAAGGGATAAATTAATAGAAGGGAAAATAGAAGAATCAGGGGAAAGGAGTAAAAAGAGGGGGAGGGGATCTAAAGGGTGGAGTATTGTTTGGGGGAGGGGGTCATCAAAAGCAAAGTACTGAGGAGGGGGGAAGGGAGAAAGGGGAAAGGAAAGGGGAAAACATAACTTGGGTAAATAAGATGGCAGGAAATAAAGAATTAGTTATTCTAACTGTGAATGTGAATGGGATTAACTCTCCCACAAAGCGGAAGCAGATATCAGACTGGATCAAAAATCAGAATCCCACAATATGTTGTCTACAAGAAACACATCTAAAACATAGTGACAAGTATAGGATGAAGTTAAAAGGCTGGAGCAGAACCTATTATGCTTTGGGTGAACAAAAAAAAGCAGGGGTAGCAATCCTTACCTCAGATCAAGTAAAAGCTAAGATAGATGTAATCAAAAGAGATAAGAAAGGAAACTATATTTTATTAAAGGCTACCATAGATAATGTAGCAATATCAATACTAAATATATACACCCCAAGTGCAATAGCATCCAAATTCCTAGGGGAGAAATTAAGAGAGATGCAAGAAGAAATAGACAGCCAAAGTATACTAGTGGGGGATCTCAACCTTGCTCTCTCAGAATTAGATAAATCAAACCACAAAATAAACAAGAAAGAAACTAGGGAGATAAACCAATTTCTAGAAAAGTTAGGTATGATAGATCTATGGAGAAAGTTGAATGGAGACAGTAGGGAGTTTACTTTTTTCTCAGCAGTCCATGGAACCTATACAAAAATTGACCATGTGTTAGGGCATAAAAACCTCAAAATCAAATGCAGAAAGGCAGAAATAGTAAATGCATCTTTTTCAGATCATGATGCAATAAAAATCACATGCAATATAAGGCCAGGAGAAAATAAACCAAAAGTTAATTGGAAATTAAATAATCTAATCCTGAAGAACGAATGGGTGAAAGAACAAATCATAGACACAATCAATAATTTCATCCAGGAGAATGACAATAAGGAGACAACATACCAAAATTTCTGGGATACGGCCAAAGCGGTGATAAGGGGCAATTTTATATCTCTATAGGCTTACTTGCATAAAATAGAGAAAGAAAACATCAATGAATTGGGCTTATTTAAAAAAAAAACTAGAAAAAGAAAAAATTAAAAACCCTCAAATACCAAAATGGAAATTCTAAAAATAAAATGAGAAATTAATAAAATTGAAAATAAGAAAACTATTGAGTTAATAAATAAAACTAAGAGTTGGTTCTACGAAAAAACCAACAAAATAGATAAGCCTTTAGTTAATTTGATAAGAAAAAGGAAAGAGGAAAATCAAATTGTTAGGCTCAAGAATGATAAGGGAGAACTTTCCTCCAATGAAGAGGAAATTAGAGCAATAATTAGGAGTTATTTTGCCCAACTTTATGCCAGTAAGTTTGATAATCTAAATGAAATGGAGGAATATCTACAAAAATATAGATTGCCCAGGTTAACAGAAGGGGATATAAATTATTTAAATAGCCCCATATTAGAAGAAGAAATAGAACAAGCTATTAATCAACTCCCTAAGAAAAAATCTCCAGGGCCAGATGGATTTACATGTGAATTCTACCAAACATTCAAAGAACAATTAATTCCAATACTACACAAACTATTTGAGAAAATAGGGACAGAAGGTATACTGCCAAATTCCTTCTATGAGACCGATATGGTGCTGATAGCTAAACCACGTAGGGTGAAAACAGAGAAAGAAAACTATAGACCAATTTCTCTAATGAATATTGATGCAAAAATTTTAAATAAGCTATCAGCAATGAGATTACAGAAAGTCATCCCCAGGATAGTACACTATGACCAAGAAGGATTTATACCAGGGATGCAGGGCTGGTTCAATATTAGGAAAACTATTAGCATAATTAATTATATTAATAACCAAACTAACAAAAACCATATGATTATCTCAATAGATGCAGAAAAAGCATTTGATAAAATCCAACACCCTTTCCTATTAAAAACACTAGAGAGTATAGGAATAAATGGGCTTTTCCTTAAAATGATCAGTAGCATCTATTTAAAACCATCAGCAAGCATCATATGTAATGGAGACAAACTAAAACCATTCCCAATAAGATCAGGAGGGAAACAAGGCTGCCCACTGTCACCATTACTATTTAATAATGTATTAGAAATGTTAGCTTTAGCAATAAGAGAAGAAAAAGAGATAAAAGGAATCAGAGTAGGTAATGAAGAAACCAAATTATCACTCTTTGCAGATGACGTGATGATATACTTAAAAAACCCTAGAGACTCAACTAAAAAACTACTAGAAACAATTCACAACTTTAGCAAAGTGGCAGGATTCAAAATTAATCCACATAAATCATCAGCATTTTTATATATTACCAACAAAGTTCAGCAGCAAGAGATACAAAAAGAAATTCCATTCCAAATAGCAGATGATAGGATAAAATATTTGGGAATCTATCTGCCAAGGAAAAGTCAGAAACTATATGATCTAAATTACAAAACACTTTCCACACAAATAAAATCAGACCTAATCAATTGGAAAAACATTAAGTGCTCATGAGTAGGCAGAAGGAACATAATAAAAATGACAATACTACCCAAACTAATCTACTTATTTAGTGCCATACCAATCAAACTCCCAAGAAATTACTTTACAGATCTAGAAAAAATAGTAGCAAAGTTCATTTGGAAGAACAAAAGGTCAAGGATTTCAAGGGGATTCATGAAAAAAAGGCAGATGAAGGTGGCCTTGCTGTACCAGATCTAAAACTATATTATAAAGCAGTGGTCATCAAAACCGTTTGGTACTGGCTAAGGAATACATCAGTCGATCAGTGGTACAGGATAGGTTATCAGGACAATCTAGGCAATAACCTTAACAATTTAGTGTTTGATAAACCCAAAGACCCCAGCTTTTGGGATAAGTACTCACTATTCGGCAAAAACTGCTGGGAAAATTGGAAACTAGTGTGGAAGAAATTAGGGCTTGACCCATACCTAACACCACATACCAAGATAAGATCTAAATGGGTTCATGATCTGGATATAAGGAGTGATTTTGTAAACAAGTTAGAGGAACGTAATATAGTTTACCTCTCAGACCTGTGGAGATGGAATAAATTTATTTCCAAAGAAGATATGGAACTCCTAATTGAACACCAGATAGATAATTTTGATTATATAAACTTAAAAAGTTTCTGTACAAATAAAACTAATGCAGACAAGATTAGGAGCGAAGAATCAAATTGGGAAATCATCTTTACATTTAATGGTTCTGATAAAGGCCTCATTTCTTTTTTTTAATTTTTTTTATTAAAGGTTTTTATTTGTATAACATATGTATGGGTAGTTCCCCAACATTGATCTTTACAAAGCTTTCCATTACAAATTTTAACCCGTCCCCTCCTCTCCCCTAGATGGCAGGAAGTCCAGTATATGCTAATAATGTTGAAATGCTTGAGAAGTTATGCAAGAAAAATCCTATCTACAAGAAAAAAAAAGAGACTAAAGGCCTCATTTCTAAAATATATAGAGAATTGTCTCATATATATAAGAATTCAAGCCATTCTTCAATAGATAAGTGGTCAAGGGATATGAACAGACAATTTTCAGATGATGAAATTAAAACCATCTCTAGTCATATGAAAAGTTGCTCCAAATCACTATTGATCAGAGAAATGCAAATTAAGACAACTCTGAGGTACCACTACACACCTGTCAGATTGGCTAAAATGACAGGAAAAGATAACGACGAATGTTGGAGGGGATGTGGGAAAACTGGGACACTGATACATTGTTGGTGGAACTTTGAAGGGATCCAACCATTCTGGAGAGCAATTTGGAGCTTTGCTCAAAAAGCTATTAAACTGTGCATACCCTTTGACCCAGCAGTGTTTCTACTGGGCCTATATCCCAAAGAGATCTTAGAGGAGGGAAAGTGACCCACATGTGCAAGAATGTTTGTGGCGGCCCTTTTTGCGGTGGCTAGAAACTGGAAACTGAAGGGATGCCCATCAATTGGAGAGTGGCTGAATAAATTATGGTATATGAATGTTATGGAATATTATTGGTCTGTAAGAAACGACCAGCAGGCCGATTTCAGTGAGGCCTGGAGAGACTTGCATGAACTGATGCTGACTGAAATGAGCAGAACCAGGAGATCATCATACACGGCAACAACAGTATTACATGATGATCAATTCTGATGGACATGGCTCTCTGCAACAAAGAATTGTCTCAAACCAGTTCCAATTGTTCACTGAAGAAAACCATATACACCCACAGAGAGGGATATGAAATATGGACCACAACGTAACATTTTCATGATCTCTATTGATATTTGCTTGCATAGTGTTGCCTTTCTCTGATTTTCTTTTTTTTCTTGTAGGTAGGATTTTTCTTGCATAACTTGTCAAGTAATTCAACATTATTAACATGTCATGGACTTCCTGCCATTTAGGGGAGGGGAGGGGACTGGGGGTAAAATTTGTAATGGAAAGCTTTGTAAAGATCAATGCTGGGGAACTACCCATACTCATGTCATACAAATAAAAAGCTTTAATAAAAAAAATAAAAAATAAATAAAGCAGTAATAAGGGGAAAATTTATATCTCTAGATGCTTACTTGGTAAAATAGAGAAAGAGAAAATCAATGAATTGGGCTTGCAACCCAAAAAAAGCTAGAAAAAGAACAAATTAAAATCCCCCCAATCAAATACCAAACTTGAAATCCTAATAAAAGGAGAGATAAATAAAATGGAAAATGGAAAAAAAATATTGAATTAGTAAATAAAACTAAAAGTTGATTTTATGAAAAAAAACAAAATAGATAAACCTCTAGTTAATTTCATTAAAAACAGGAAAGAGGAAAATCAAATTGTCTCAAAAATGAAAAGGAAGAACTTTCATCCAATGAAGAGGAATTTAGAGCAATAATTAGGAGTTATTTTGCCTAACTTTATGCCAATACATTTGGTAACCTAAGTGAAATGGAGGAATACCTACAAAAATATAGATTGACCAGATTAACAGGAGAGGAAATAAATTACTTAAATAGTCCCATTTTTGAAAAAAAAAATAGAACAAGTTATTAATCAACTCCCTAAGAAAAAATCCTCAGGATCAGATGGATTTACATGTGAATTCTACCAAATATTTAAAGAACAACTAACTCCAATACTATACAAACTATTTGAAAAAAATAAGGAATGAATGACTTCTGCCAAATTCCTTTTGTGACAGAGACATGGTACTGATAGCTAAACCAGATAGGATGAAAACAGAGAAAGAAAATTATAGACCAATCTCCTTACTGAATATTGATGCAAAAAAATCTTAAATAAAATATCAGCAAAGAGATTACAGAAAATCATCCCCAGGATAATATACCATGACCAAGTAGGATTTATACCAGGAATGCAGGGAAGGTTCAATATTAGGAAAACTATTAGCATAATTGGCTATATCAGTAACCAAATGAACAAAAACATATGGTTATCTCAATAGATGCAGAACATAGCATCTACTTAAACCATCAGCTAGCATCATATGTAATGGGGATAAACTGGAACCATTCCCAATAAGATCAGGGGTGAAACAAGATTGCCCACTTTCACCATTACTACTCAAAATTGTATTAGAAATACTAGCTTTGGCAATAAGAGAAGAAAAAGATATTAAAATAATTACACTAAATCCCGAGGAAACCAAATTATCACTCTTTGCAGATCGTATGATGGTATACTTAGAGATTCCTAGAGAACCAACTAAAAATTATTAGAAATAATCCACAACTTTAGCAAAGTTGCAGGATACAAAATAAATCTATATAAATCATAAGCATTTTTATATATTACCAACAAAGTTCAGAAGCAAGAGATACAAAAAGAAATTCCATTTAAAATAATTGTCAATAGTATAAAATATTTGGGAATGTGTCTGCCAAGGGAAAGTCAGGAAATATATGAACAAAACTACACAACACTTTCCACACAAATAAAATCAGATCTAAACAATTGGAAAAATATCAAATGCTCTTGGATAGGTTGAGCGAATAGAATAAAGATGATAATACTACCTCAATTAATATATTTGTTTAATGCTATACCAATCAAACTTCCAAGAAATTATTTTACTGGCCTAGAAAAAAATAACAACAAATTTTATCTTGAAGAGCAAAAGGTCAAGAATTTCAAGGGAATTAACGGAAAAAAAAAGCAAATAAAGATGGCCTAGCTGTACCAGATCTAAAACTATATTATAAAGCAGTGGTCATAAAAACCATTTGGTACTAGTTAAGAAACAGAATAGTCAATCAGTGGAATAGGTTAGTTTCACAGGGCAAAATAGTCAATGACTATAGCAATTCAGTATTTGACAAACCCAAAGACCCCAGCTTATGGGATAAGAACTCACTATTTGACAAAAACTGATGGGAAAATTGGAAACTAGTATGTCAGAAAGTAGGCATTGACCCACACCTAACACCCTATACCAACATAAGATGGAAATGGGTTTATAATTTAAACATAAAGAGAGATATTATAAGCAAACTAGAATAACAAAGGATAGTTTACCTCTCAGATCTGTGGAGAAGGAAGGAATTTGGGGCCAAAGTAGAACTTGAATACATTATTGAATGCAAAATGGATAATTTTGATTATATTAAAGTATAAAGTTTTTGTGCAAATAAAACCAATGCAGACAAAATTTGAAGGGAAGCAATAAAATGGGAAAAAATTTACATTCAAGGGCTCTGATAAAGGCCTCATTTCTAAAATATATAGAAAATTGACTCAAATTTATAAGAATTCAAGCCATTCTCCAATTGATAAATGGCCAAAAGATATGAACAATTTTCAGTTGAAGAAATTAAAACTATTGCTAGTCATATGAAAAGGTGCTCCAAATAACTATTGATCAGATAAATGCAAATTAAGGCAAATATAAGATACCACTACACATCTCTCAGATTGGCTAAGATGACAGGAAAATAAAATTATGAATGTTGTAGGGGATGTGGGAAAATTGGTACACTAATATATTGCTGATGGAACTGTGAACAAATCCAACTATTCTGGAGAGCAATTTGGAGCTCTGCTCAAAAAATTATCAAACTGTGCATATCCTTTGACCCAGCAGTGTTTCTAGTGGGCCTATATCCCAAATAGATCTTAAAGGAGGGAAAGGGACCCACATGTACAAAAATGTTTTTGGCAACCCTTTTTGTAGTGACAAGAAACTGGAAACTGAATGGATGTCCATCAATTGGAGAATGACTGAATAAATCATGGTATATGAACGTTATGGAATATTATTGTTCGGTAAGAAATTGCCAACAAGATGATTTCAGAGAGGTCTGGAGAAACCTACATGAACTGATGCTAAGTGAAATGAGCAGAACCAGGAGATCATTATACACAGCAACAACAAGACTATAAAATGATCAATTCTGATGAATATGGTTCTCTTCAACAATGAGGTGATTCAAACCAGTGCCCATTGTTCAGTAATGAAGAATGCCATATACACCCAGAGAAAGCCCTGTGGGAACTGAGTGTGGACCAACCACAACATAGCATTTTAATGCTTTCTCTTGATGTTTGCTTGCATTTTTTTTCCTTCTTAGGTTTTTTTTTCTTTCTCTTTCTACATCCGATTTTTCTTGTGCTGCAAGATAACTGTATAAATATGTATTCATATATTGGACCTATCATATATTTTAACATATTTAACATATGTTAGACTACCTGCCATCTAGGGGAGAAGGTGGGGGGAAGGAGGGGAAACTTTGGAACAGAAAGTTTTGCAAAGCCCAGTGTTGAAAAATTACTCATATGATCTGTAAATAAAAAGCTTTAATAAAAAAGAAACAATTTAATTATTGTGGGTCTATAGTCAGGATTATGATATATCATATACTAAAATGCAAAAAAGTTCAGATTACAACAAAAAAGAAATTGAATATAATCTTTCAGGGGAGAAATGAAAATTTAACAAAAAAGAGAACTTTCAAACATTTCTAGTTAAAAGACCATAACAGAATAAAAGATTTAACCTCCAAATACAAGATTCAAGGGAAACATTTTTTTAAAAAGTAAAAAAGAAACAATAAAGAGAAAATTCAATAACTGTACTTCCATATGCAAGATAATATTTGTAACTCAACAAGTTTATTACTCTCATAGAAATTAGAGGAGTATATGTAGAGAGAGGATGTGGTTATAAGTGACTTTGATGGTATGATACCCTCCTCCTTGAAAAAGGAGGAAGATAAAAAAAAAATTACACTGGAAAAAGGAGGCAATCAAATGAGATAAATTATCTCACATAAAAGAAGCATGAAAAAGCTATTATAATGGAAAGGATAAGGGTGGTGGTGGCAGGCAAAGCTTACCCTTAATTCTCATCAAAATTGGCTCAAAATAGGGAATAACCTATACATTAAGTTGAATATAGAAATCTACCTTACCTTACAAGGAAGTAAAAATGAATGGATTTAATAGAAGGGGAAGAGGGGACTGATAAAAGGGAGGATATGTTATGGAAAGTGGTAATCAAAACTAAAACACTTTTGAGGAAGAAAAGGGTGGAGTGTAGGAAAGATGGAGATAAACAAGTGAATGTAGCATAGAGAGAAATAGAGTTAATTATCATAACTTTTAGTGTCAACAGGATGAAGTTACCCTTAAAATAGAAGTAGATAGCAGAGTGAATTAAAACTCACGATCTTATAATATGTTGTTTAAAAGACATATATCTGAAGCAGAGAGATACACACACAGGGTAAAGGTAAGGGGCTGAAGTAGAATCTGTTACGCTTCAGCTGAGGCAAAGAAAGAACGGGTAGCAATCGATTTCAAACAAAGCAAAAGCAAAAATAGATCTAATTTAAAAAGATAAAAAAGGAAACTATTTTGCTAAAAGGTATCATAGAAAATGAAGTTATAGTGATAGTAAATAAATATGCACTGAATGATATAGCACCTAAATATTTAGGAGAAATTGAATGAGTTATTGAAGGAAATAGATAATAAAACTATACTAGTTAGGAATCTAAACTTTCCTTTCTCAAAAAACAAATCAGAGAAACAATTGATAATTTTGTTGAAAAAAATAACAACAATGAGATAACATACCAAAGGAGTATTTGGGGGAAAACCTATATACCTAGTTTATTATATCAATGAATTGGGCATGTAACTCAAAAAAAAAAAAAAAAAAAAAACCCTGGAAAAACAACGAATTTAAAATCCTCAATTAAACACCAAAATTGGAAATCCTGAAGATCAAAGGAGAGATAAATAAAATTGAAACATGAAAACCATTGAGCTAATAATTTAAGCTGGAAACTAGTTTTATGAGGGTGAAGAAACTAATCAAATAGATAATCCATTGCCTAATTTGATTTTAAAAATAGGATGAAGAAAATCAAATTACTAATGTCAACGATTAAAGGGGTGAATTTACTACCAATGAATAGGTAATTAAGACAATTGTTAGCTATTTTACCCAATTATATGCAAATAAATTTGACAATATAACTTAATTGGATGAATATCTGTAAGAATATTAAATACCCAGATTAACAGAAAAAGAAACAAAATATTTAAATAACACAATCTTAGAAAGAGAAATTGAACAAGTCATTAGTAAACTTCCTGAGAAAAAATTCCCAGGATCAGAAAGAATTGTAAGTAAAAATTTCAAGTAAAAACCAGACATTTAAAGAACAATTAATTCTAATGATATATAAATTATTTGAATAATTAATAGGTAAAGAAAGAGTCCTACCAAATTCTTTTGAAAACAAAATAAGATGCTGAAACTAGGAAGAGTCAACACAGAGAAAGAAAATTATAGACCAATTTTCCAAATGAATATTGATGCAAAAATTTAAATAAAAGACTATCAAAGAGATTGTAGCAACATCTCATGAGGATCATACACTATGACCAAATGGAATAGCAGGAATACAGGTCTAGTTCAAAACTAGAAAAAAAAAACTATCGATATAATTGACTACATCAATAACAAAAGCAACATAAATCAAATGATTGTCTCAATAGATACAGAAAGAGCCTTTGATAAAATATAGCATCCATTCCTATTAAAAACACTAGATAGCATATGAACAAATGAAACTTATCTTAAAATTATAAGTAATATTTATCTAAAGCCATAAGCAAACCTTATCTGTAATGGTGGTAAAATAGAAGCCTTCCCAATACAATCAGGGCGAAGCTAGGATTTATTATTTGATATTATATTAGAAATGTTACTCTGAGATACCATTACACACCTGTCAGATTGGCTAAAATGAGAGGAAAAGATAATCAGGAATGTTGGAGGGGATGTGGGAAAGCTGGGACACTGATACATTGTTGGTGGAACTGTGAACAGATCCAACCATTCTGGAGAGCAATTTGGAACTATGGCCAAAAAGTTATCAAACTGTGCATACCCTTTGACCCAGCAGTGTTTCTATTGGGCTTATATCCCAAAGAGATCTTAAAGGAAGGAAAGGGTCCCACATGTGCAAGAATGTTTGTGGCAGCCCTTTTTGTAGTGGCTAGAAACTGGAAGCTGAATGGATGCCCATCAATTGGAGAATGGCTGAATAAATTATGGTATATGAGTGTTATGGAATCCAGCAGGATGATTTGAGAGAGGTCTGGAGAGACTGGCATGAACTGATGCTGAGCAAAATGAGCAGAACTAGGAGATCATTATACACAGCAACAATAATACTATATGATGATCAATTCTGATGGACATGGCTCTCTTCAACAATGAAATGTTTCAAATCAGTTCCAATTGTTCAGTGAAGAAAGCCATATATAACCAGAGAGAGGGATATGAAATGTGGACCACAACATAACATTTTCATGCTCTCTATTGATATTTGCTTGCACTGTTTCCTTTTTTCTGATTTTTTTTCTTGTAGATGCGATTTTTCTTGCACAACAATGATAAGTGTGGAAATGTGTATACATATATTCGATTTGTCAAGTATTTTAACATAATTAACATGTAGTGGATTTCCTGCCATCTAGGGGAGGGGTGGGATCTAGGGGGAAAAATTTGTAACAGAAAGCTTTGTATGGGTCAGTGTTGAAGAATTACCCATACATATGTTTTGCAAATAAAAAGTTTTAATTAAAAAAAAAGAAGCTCACAAGATCCTTGTAGATCTGATTTTTTTTGTACAGCAAGATAACTGTATAAATATGTATACATATATTCGATTTGTCATGTATTTTAACATAATTAACATGTATTAGACTATCTGCCATCTAGGGGAGGGGGTGGGGGGAAGGAGGGAAAATTTGGAACAGAAAGCTTTGCAAGGGCCAATGTTGAAAAATTATCCATGCATATGTTTTGCAAATAAAAAGCTTTAATTAAAAATATGCATGGAAATATGTATACATATATTCGATTTGTCAAGTATTTCAATATAATTAACATGTAGTGGACTTCCTGCCATCCAGGGGAGGGGTGGGCACTAGGGGGGAAAATTTGTAATGGAAAGCTTTGTAAGTGTCAATGTTGAAGAATTACCCATACATATGTTTTGCAAATAAAAAGCTTTAATAAAAAAATAAAGAAATAAAAAGAAATCTTAGCTATAGAAATAAGAGAAGAAAAAGGAATTAAAGGAATTAGAATAAGTAACAAGGAAGCAAAACTATCATTCTTTGAAGATAATATGATATTATTAGAAAATCCTAGAGAATCAATTAAAAACAAAAAAATTATTAACAACTTTAGCAAAGTTGTAGGATACAAAAGACATTTACATAAATCATCAACATTTCTGTATACTACCAACAATCCAGCAACAAAAGATTCTGTTTACAACAGCTGTAGACAATGTAAAATATTTTGGAGTCTACTTGTCAAGACAAACCCAGAAATACAGTAATAAAATTTTTTTCACACAAAGAAAAGCAGATCTAAACAAATGAAAAAGTATTAATTGCACAGGGTAGGCAAAATCAATATAATAAAAATGGTAATTCTACTTTAATTAATCTATTTATTAAATACCATACCAATGAAATTACCAAAAACTTATTTTATAGATCTAGAATAATAAATTTCATCTGGAAAAATAAAAACATAAATAATAACAGAATCAGTGAAAAAATGGAAAATAAGGTGGTGTAGTGATACCAGATCTCAAACTGTACTATAAAGTGGTGATTAACAAGGTAATATGATACTGGATATAAAAAATGATGGATCAGAGGGATAGAGTAGGTACAAATTATATCATAGTAAGTGACCAGAATAGTCTTATATATGATAAATCCAAGCTTTTGAAACAAACAAACAAAAAAACCTTCTCATTATTTGACCAAAATAACTGGAAAAACTGTAAAACAGTATGGCAGAAATTATGTATAGACTACCATCTAACAAGGTCAAAATGGGAACATGGTTTATATATAAAGATTGATACCATCAATAAATTAAGAGAGTATATCTGTCACTTTTATTAGTAACCAGGAATTTATGACCCAAAAAGCACATAAGGATCATTAGAAAATATGCAATAGTTAATACTAATTATATAAAATTAAAAAAGGTTTTGTACTAATAAAAGCAAAACAAACAAAATTATAAGGAAAGCAAAAGACTAGGGGAAGTTTTTATAACTATCTTTCACAAATATATAGAGGACTGAATCAAATTCATAGATTTTGAATCAAATTCTGTAGATCCTTTCCCAGTTGATAAATTGTTAAAGGATGTGAAAGGTAGTTTTCTTTTTTTTATAATAATAGCTGTAATAAAATAATTTCAAAATACATGCAAAGATAGTTTTCAACATTCATCCTTGTGAAGTTTTGTCTTTTGAATTTTTCTCTCTCCCTACCTACTCCCCCCCTCCCCTAGACAGCAAGGAACCCAATATAGGTAAAACGTGCTATTCTTCTAAACATGTTTCCAAAATTATCATGTTGCACAAGAAAAGTCAAATCAAAAGGGGAAAAATGAGAAAAAAAAACCCAAGAAAACAGTAACAGCAACAATGAAGAAAATAGTATGTTGTGATCCACATTCAGTCCTTTCAGTTTTCTCTCTGGATGCAGAAGGCTCTCTCCATGACAAGCCTATTAAAATTGGCCTGGATCAAGAGCCAAGTCCATCACAGTTTATCATCACATAATCTTGTTGTTGTGTACAATGTTCTTTTGGTTCTATTCACTTCACTTAGCATCAGTTCATGTAAGTCTCTCCAGTCCTCCCTGAAATTAGCCTACTGATTATTTCTTTTAGAACAATAAAATTCAATTACATTCATATAACATAATTATTCAACCATTCTCCCACTTATGACATCCATTCAGTTTCTAGTTCCTTGACATTACAAAAAAGGGTTGCTACAAATATTTTTGTTGATGTGGATCCTTTTTCTCTTTTTATGATCACTTTGAGATACAAATCTAGTAGAGATGCTGCTGGATCAAAGGGCATGCACTGTTTGATAGCTCTTTAGGCATAGTTCCAAATTTTTGGAATGGCTGGATCTGTTCACAATTCCACCAACAATGTATTAGTATTCCAGTTTTCCCACATCCCCTCTAACATTTATCATTATCTTTTCTTGTCATCTTTGTCAATCTGAGAGGTATGAAGTGGTACCTCACAGTTGTCCTGATTTACATTTCCTTAATCAATAGTGATTTAGAGCATTTTTTTTTCATATGACTAGAAATAGCTTTAATTTCTTTGAAAATTGTCTGTGAACAGGTCATTTTCAGATAAGTAGATCAAAGTTATCCATAGTCACATAAAAAAATTAAATCACTTAATAAGAGACATTGAACAATACTGAGTAACTACTTTACATTTATCAGAGTATCTAAAAAAGCAAAAAAGGAAAATGCTGAATATTGGAATAGATATGCTAAAAATGGTATGCTAATGCAATGTTGGGGGAGTTGTGAACTGTCCCAACCATTGTGGAGAGTTATTTGGAACTATGTCCAAAAGACTATAAAATTGTTCATACCCTTTGATTCAGCAATATCAAACATATCCCACAAAACAGAAAAGAACCTATTTGTATAAAAATATTTGTAGCAGCTATTTTTGTGCTGGCTAAGAATTAGTAATTAAAGAGATGTCCATCACTTGAGGAACAACTAAGCAAGCTGTGATGTATGAATATAATGGAGTTTTATTGTGCTGTAAGAAATGACAAGCAGTTTGATTTCAGAAAAACCTGGAAAGACTTATATGAAAAGATGCATCGTGAAATGAACAGAACCAAGAAAATTTTGTGTACATCAAAGGCAATATTGTTTGAGGGAGAAGAGTGAATGATTGAGCTATTCTAGCAATGTGATGATTCAAGACAATGCCAAAGGACTAATTTTGAAGTATACTATCAGCCTTCAGAGAAAGAACTGATATTGATTCATTACAGAGTGAAGCATGCTATTTTTCATTTTCTTTCTTTTTTTCTTTTGAGTCTTCTTGTACAAATGACTGATATTGAAATATTTTATATAAAAATATAAAATTAAAAAACAGATCAAAAGGGAATGTATGGAAGAAAAAAGGGAAATTAAATTATTTTAAAGTATATAAAATACATATTCTTGATATAATTGAATAATAAAAAAGATTTTTACCACAGAAAAATATTCCATATCTGCATTAATTCAACATTTATTAAGTATATCTTATTTGTAAAGCAGTTTAATAATCTTTGGAGAAGAAACTTAAATAAGATGAAGGGCTTACCTTCTTGGAACTAACAACTAATCAGTCAGTTTTCATTTATTAAGGATGTTTTATATTGAGAATTGCATTCATTGTTAGAGAGGCAAAGAAGGGAATCACAATCTCTGCAAATAATTCTGTATAAAATATATATATATATGATATATTAGGGGTAGTTATATATATGTATATATATGCATATATATAATGCTAATATACAGAATTATATGATAAAAATTTTAGAAAGACAGAAAGCTCTGTTTAAGGTCTAATATAATTAGAGTGACTGGGAGGAGTGGGCCAATGCTTTCTCTTAGTCTCTTGTATAACTGGAGTAGGTAGAAACAAGTAAGTTTAAAATCTAATTAGTAAAATAATTAGTGAAAATGACAACTTAGCAGATAATGATTTTCTATACCCCATTATACACCCCAAGTGAATTCTTCACCTTCTCCTGCCAGTCACCCCATCAGAATTTCTAGCCAAGGAGAAGAGTGTCCATGAATAAACCTCTACTTACATGGCCTATTTCATTATGTCTGAGATCTACTTTCCATCTCCAATTAAATTTGTCTTAAAAGTTAATATAAGGGTATCTTTTTGTGATGTTTGCTCCTATCACCAAAATTATTAATTATAATGGTCTGAATGAAACAATAAGTATAATCAGTAATTCTAAGCATCTCGAACTTCTGCTATAATAATAATGTCTGGGAAATGGTATGTCCATTCCACCATCACTGGTTACTTCTCTAGATATTTGCTGGACTTAATGTGGGAACACTCTATTTTTCATCTAAGTTGCCAGTATCACTGGAAAAGAAGAAAATTCAAAATAAGAAACACAGACTAGGTCCCAACAAAGAATTTTTTTTTCCTACACTAAAGAGTTCTTAAGATATCTATAAAACCAAGTGAGATAATTGTCCCTCCTGCATTATCAGTCTTTGGCTGCTTTTGTTTTGTGTTTGCTGCAACTTATTACTTTATTAGTAGCTCATTTATATTACCAGAAAAACTCCATAAAAACATTTTATATAACAGCTTTTAATAAAACATTGTAAATTCATAAAAAATAACTTGTCTGTTGAAAAAAGAGAAAATCTAAATTAGTTGTATTTACTTTATGAAAATTGACCTACAAAAAGGGAAACACTTCCATTTTTTAAAATAGAAAACTCTTATTCTTATTCCCAAAAAAGGGCTCAATAACATCATTACCTGCCTCCTTAGAGGCCAGGATTCTTACACATTAAACACAATATAAGTGATGTGAGAACCAAAAGTCCACCCTGGAAGTTCATAAAAAGTTTGTGACAAAATGAAAGAATAGAATTGGATATAAGCTCTTGGTGGGTAGGTAATATTTACTTTGGTATTTATATTTCCTGTATCCAGCACACTAACTGGTACACTGCTTAAAAATATTTCCTTTGGATGCATGGATGAATGGATGGATGAAAGGACGGAGGAATGAATAAATGGATGCATGGATGGATGGATGGATAAATGGATGAATGGATGGATAGATGGATGGAAAAACTAACTTTATTTCTTCTCCCACTAAATGAAAGCCAAAGGAATGAAGATCTGAACTCATTAAAATCACATTTTAATTTTCTCTTTTATTTCACACAGGCACAATTAAAAAAGGAAAAATTAAAAATATGTTCTAAACCAGATCTGCCTCATCTTTTGTTTAAGTTGGTATCATTTGGCTTAAGTGTACTTTTCTAAAATAATTCTCGGTTCTTCCTGGCAGGATTTATAGTAGTTAGAGATTGTTTATTGTGTTCCATAGCTGACATTTCAGAGAAAGGGGGGCTTACAATTACCTGTACCTGATCCTTCAGTGATATTCATTATCTGGAAAAAACCTCTTCCTATCAATTTATCTTTCTAGAAAGTTATGTTTGGTTTATGCTTGTAAGACTGTATAATCATAATATCAGAAAAATTAGTATTTCTCATTTTCAACCAAATGACAATGCTGTTATATAAAGAAGCATATGATTCAACAGCTAAAGATAATAGGACCACATTACACTACTGATAAAGCTGTAAATTGGTGCAATCTTTTAGAAGCAATATGGCATTATATAATAAAAGCTAAAAAAACTGTTCATATACTTTGACCCAGTGAACCTACTATTAGAACTAGACCTCAAGTATATTATTGACAAGGGAAAAAAGTCCCACCTGCACAAAAACATCCCCAGTAGCATTCATAATAGCAAAACCTGTAAACAACCCATAGACCAACCAATTCTGTAATGACTGAGAAAATTATGGTATTTACATACCATAGACTATCCCTGTTCTAAAAGAAATAACAAATTTGAACAATAACAAGAAATTCAAGGTAATTTATATGAAGCCATGTAAGGAGAAGAAATCAAAAGCAAAACAAGTACTGTACAACTATGGAAATAAGAATAATTTAACAAACTACATGTTTTAGGATACCAAATCCAAAAAAATACATTGAATGTGAAAAGAGAAATGTGATAATAAAACAAGCAAGATATTTTGATTTTATTACTATTTTGTAAAGTTAATATATAATTAATGGATACAAACATTTGCAATTTTTATTTTGCTTCTGTTTATGGATTTGAATATTTATTATAATAGACAGTTAACGAGTTTTTAAAAATAAAAATATTAAAATCAAGGACTTTCATTCCTAGAAGAGATTTTAGCAATTATATAGTTCAACTCCTTTTTGCAGTTTAGGAAAGTGAGGCAAAGAGAGGTGGTGACTTGTTTAAGATCATACAAGTAATTGGCAGAGTTGAGTCTAAAACCCATTTTTTCTGATTTCTAATCCAGTCTTATTTCCACTACCCCATGCTGCCTCTAAATTCAGGCTTTCCAAAAACATGTAAAATTTTAAAATTACATCCATCCTCTTAACACCTACGCAGTACTCTCCGGAACACCTATTTACACATGAAAGTTTGCCAATGTAACCACAGGGAAAAAAATGATTAAATAAATCTTCTTACACCAATTTCTGGGGGCAAAGAGAGGCAATGTTTTACATTTCCCTCCATTCAATATTTTATTTTGTCAAAGAATTTAGACACATTTTGGTGCATCCACATGTGTTATTATTTTATTTTTCCTTTTTCATGTTATTTTTGATAAGCTACATCAGTGACAAGTGAGGCATTAAAAAAGAAACAGCAAAGAGGATTGTCATGTTTTGTTACTCACTGATTTGGAAATAGTAATCTACCAATTCTCCTAGTTATGTACTATAGCTATTGATAGTTGCAAAATTGTCTATGCCCATGAATTTTGAATTGAAATTGCAAAAGTGAAATTAGCATTCATTACTTTATAATCTAAGCATTCAACTGCAAATTAAAAGCTTTAAAAAAAAAGAAAAGGAAAGAGATGTTTTCATACATTGCTTTGAGTGCAAATTTAGTGTCTTGCTTAAGGATAACATTTCTGAGCTTTTTCTTCATCTATAAAATGAGGATAATAATATTTTCCACTATCTATTTTGGAGTAATATTATGAAAGTATTTTTAAAAATTAAAGCACTAGACTTAGATATAATACTATCTTTATATATATGACCTATTATTATCATTGCCATTATTATTATTATTGTTACTATCATTAGCAATATAACAATATTGTCATATTTTCAATCTGGCCTTTATCTTTGCTGTTCTCTGAGACTGCACTCTCTAAAGTCATTAATTGCCTCCTTTACAAGAATATTTTAATACATTTCATTCCCATTGGCTTCAATGCACTTTTTTTTCTTTCTTTTTTTATTAAAGCTTTTTATTTGTATAACATATGTATGAGTAGTTCCTCAGCATTGATCTTTACAAAGCTTTCCATTACAAATTTTACCCCCAGTCTCCTCCCCTCCCCTAGATGGCAGGAAGTCCACTACATTTTAATAATGTTGAAATACTTGACAAGTTGTGCAAGAAAAATCCTATCTACAAGAAAAAAAAAAGAAAATCAGAGAAAGGAAACACAATGTAAGCAAACCTCAATAGAGAGCATGAAAATGTTATGTTGTGGTTCATATTTCATATCCCTCTCTCTGGGTGTATATGGCTTTCTTCAGTGAACAATTGGAACTGGTTTGAGACAATTCTTTTTTGTAGAGAGCCATGTCCATCAGAATTGATCATCATGTAATATTGTTGTTGCTATGTATAATGATCTCCTGGTTCTGCTCATTTCACTCAGCATCAGTTCATGCAAGTCTCTCCAAGCCTCTCTGAAATCATCCTGCTGGTCATTTCTTATAGAACAATAATATTCCATAACATTCATATACCATAATTTATTCAGCCATTCTCCAATTGATGGGCATCCATTCAGCTTCCAGTTTCTAGCCACTACAAAAAGGGCTGCCACAAACATTCTTGCATGTGTAGGTCCCTTTCCCTCCTCTGAGATCTCTTTGGGATATAGGCCCAATAGAAACACCGTTGAGTCAAAGGGTATGCACAGTTTGATAACTTTTTGAACATAGCTCCAAATTGCTTTCCAGAATGGTTGGATCCGTTCACAGTTCTACCAACAATGTATTAGTGTCCCAGCTTTCCCACATCCCCTCCAACATTCATCGTTATCTTTTCCTGTCATTTTAGCCAATCTGACAGGTGTGTAGTGGTACCTCAGAGTTGCCTTAATTTGCATTTCTCTGATCAATAGTGATTTGGAGCAACTTTTCACATGACTAGAGATGGTTTTAATTTCATCATCTGAAAATTGTCTGTTCATATCCCTTGACCACTTATCTATTGAAGAGTGGCTTGAATTCTTACATATATGAGACAATTCTCTATATATTTTAGAAATGAGGCCTTTATCAGAACCATTAAATGTGAAGATGATTTCCCAATTTGATTCCAATGCACTTTTTTGATACTGTTGGCCCTTCTCTCCTTTTTAATGCTTTCTTCTCCCTTGGATTCTTTCCCACTACACTTATCCCTTTTTTTCTCCTATTTCTCTATTTTTTTTTCCTTTCTAAATGTGTTTAATTTTCTACCTTTTTTTGCCCCTAAATTTAGGTCAGCCCAAAACTACTCTCTGTATCTCACTTCATTGCTCTGTATAAATTTCACTTCTTTTTCATCTCCAACTATCTTTACTGATTTTAAATATCACCTCTATGTAAGTGATTTTCAAATGTTTTCCTGCTCTCCACTATGGTCCCATGAAATGTCCTGCTTCTCAAATTTAGCCTGTAAACAACTGATTTCATTTCTCTCCCTTCATAATTTTGTACTTATCTGTTTTAATGATACTTCTATTCTCCCAGACTCAAAATCTCTCTCATCTTTCAGTCTGACCTCTTTTGTTATCTTCATTCTCTAATAACAGAACCACCACAAAACATCATAGGATATTGATTTGAAGCTTGAAGGGACTTTAGAGACCATTTAATCCAGCTGCCTTATTTTCTCATTTTGCAGAAGAGGAAATTAAGTCCTTTTGAAATGAAATGCTTTGCCCACCATCCGACAAATAGTAAAGACAGATAGGTGACTCAATGGATAGAGCACTAGGCTTCAAGTCAGGAACTCTTCACAAATTCATTTTGGGTTTTCTTGGCAAACACATTTGAGAGAGGAAAAGAATGAGAGAGAGAAAAGTAAAGAAAGAAAGAGAGATATGCAAAGAGAAATAAAGAAAGAGAAAAGTTATTTTTATTTATGAAAGATAGAATAATAGAATTGGAAGGAATCTTGGATATCACCTGGCCAAACCTTTTAATTTTTAGCTAAGGAAATTTAGGGCTAGTTGTAGATAAAAATAGTAAATGTGTAGATAAAAGTATGTAGATAAAAGTAAATGTGTAGAAACAAAGAAACATAGATATAGATAGAAAGAGAGAGACAGACAGACAGACAGAGACAGAGACAGGCAGATAGAGAGATAAAAACAGAGACAGAGAAAGAGATTTTTGACAGGGATAATGTTCTTTGAACTTTCATCTTAGGTATTTTTTTTTGTTTGTTTTGTTTCTAACCTTTAGTACCTTAAGTGTGTGTGTGTGTTTGTATAATGAAAATTTCAACAATATGCATCTCAAGGTACTAAGAAAATATATTGTATATGTATATACATATGCTATATATATATACAACATATGTAAAAGCTAATGCAAATATTTCTCTGAAGCAATCTGATGTGAATTTGAGCTATCTAGGTAAATTTGGGGCCATGTAGTTGTATATGTACTTTCTTTTTAGATTTCTAATTTCCTAGTGGTAATTTAGATTCACATTTTATTATATAGAATAAAAAAATCAATTAGCTCATTCTTTGAACCACAGGCTGTACACATGAATTGCTGTAATTATGTCTTCCATTTTTCAAAGGAAATTATGAACCCAACTGTGAAACTGTGATGAAGGTATTACCATAAGACAATTTTTTCTAGCTGGAAGATCTTATTTTTTTTTAATTTTAAGTCAGTCTTTCAAAGTGTTATGATTTTGACTAACTTTGTGTTCATGTGCCCATTTGATATATAATTTACACCTTGATTTAAATCTTATAAAAATGTTAAATAGTATAGATCCAAAGTTATACTATTGAATTATGTATTATTACCTTTGAAGGTAGACTTGAAAAACAGCAAATAGACATTGTGGACTCATCTTTAAGCTCAACAGGTTCATAAATCACTTTTATGACCACAATTAAAGATCTCCTCACATACCAAGATCATCATATTGGGGAAGTAATTCTAAATTTTCAGAAACTACATTCATGGAAAAGAAGGTCTTTGCAGGTCTATCAAAGGTTTGAATACAAGACCAATGACATTTTATCTATCATTTGAGGACAGGACTGGTTAATTTTATGAATGTTTATCATTTATCATGGTTTACCCTGATATGATAAATAATTTGACCTTAACTGTGAATTAAGTTGTTCTGGTAAGCAAATACACTTAATCAAACAATAAGTGGAAGGAGAAATAATAAATAACAATAGTGCACATGTCCTAAGCCATGTGAAAATATTATGATCTGTTTCAGGGGAAGGACTGCCTATTTTGATGAAATCATAAATCCTCAAATTGATTTGTCTTTTCTTTGATTTTTTGTAATTTTCTTTTTTCAATTTCCCTGGTGAACTCCTATGTTACTAAAACAAACATCTATTTTGGGTAACATTTTTGCTTGGGTAGCACTGTATCCTTCTGCTACTAGGTACCCCCTTCCTATGTAAGAATTTCCTATTGCTTCTATCTTGCAAACAGTCTCACCAATTGGTATCTCCATGCCTGTGATTTGAGAGTAGGACTTCCCCTTCTCCCTTTTCTTATGAAATCTGTGGATGTTCAAACCTTTTTGTCAACCTTCCAAATATAGGGAGTAACCACAGACTTAGCAATACCACCTTGTACCTGGGAATGAGATGTGGTGAGAGCTTGGGTCAATGATGGTCCAAAGGCCAGGTGGTAGCCTCTTGTATCATGGCTTTCATGTTTCAGACATGGCCTATGTGTTACTGAGTCTTAATCTCTTCCCAATCCTTCTTTGGTTCATTTTGGAAATCCAACGTGCTGCCTCAGTTTGGGGTTTTAAGTGTTATCTTAGTGTTCATCTTCTGTCTCTTTTCTTCCTTGCTTCCCATAGCCCCTCCTTTCTCCTTCTCAACTACATGATTTTGCCTCATATGTATCAGTGACAGTCACATTGTTTTTACATAAAATGAATGTTGAGAGTCTCCTTGTCAAGCCCCCCTTAAGTTGCCTAAACAATGAAAAATTCTGAGTCATAATAAAAAAAAAACAAATGTTTAAGTGTCACTTAATTGCGCCTCATTTTTTCTCATATATAAAATGAGTTAGAGAAAGAAATAGTAACCCACTCCAACTACTTTTCCAAGAAAAGCACAGAATGGGATCTGAGAGTCAGAGTGAAAAAATGACTGAACAATATAGTCCAGACACTACTAGAAACTGGAAAAGTCCAAAAATGAAATAATCTTAGCAATCAAGGAGATTGCATTCCAGTTATGGAAAGAAGTGTATATGTGTGTATATGTACACAAACATGTATGCATATACAACCATATAATTGCGTATACAAAACAGATGCAAGGTAGATGAAAGTGATTGGGAAAAGGGTAGAGGAAAGGGAAAGGATTTTGTGAAAAGCAGTGTTTGAGCTAAATCTTGAATGAAGCTAAGATTTTGAAGTGATGCATATGAGAAAAAAGTGCTTTCCAGGTATGAGAGAAAGGCACTGTAAAAGTTTGGACATAGTTAAATGGAGCACATTCTATGAAAAATAGTTGAAAGGCAATTTGGCCTGAAATAATCTATTTTATTATAGTTATTTGTGCATTTGTTTTATCCCCACCACTAGCTTAGGAGCATTATGAATACAAGGGCAAAATCTTGTTTCATCATTATTTCCTCAGCATATAGCACAGTGCACATACAGGCAATTTTTAAAAAGGGATTTGTTGAAATGAACTTATTTATATAATTATTTTAAACATTATTAATATGATATACTTGAAGGGTAAAAGCAAAATTGATTTTTCCAAGCATGATTAAGTAATTTAAATATTTGCGTGAAGTCAATCACATTAGATCATGCAGACAGTATATATTTGCATAGTCTGTGCTTTTTTCACCTCCGAAAATGGAAGCTGTCAGAGAAGTCAACATTAACATCGGCTACTTCTGAGCACATTTGCAGTAGATTGATTGTTTAGAAAAGCAAGTGTGCTATGTTGCTTGCTCTGTGTTCTTCATATTGTCACCCCAAGGTTGCTGTCAGGGTCCTTGGAATGCATGATGAAAATCATTTTCCAAAAACGAAGACTTGTGTTGTTAATACCCTAATCATTTGAAACTCAGAATAGCTTTTTAGACATCTGATGTGCTTGAGCCTCTTGTCCTTGTAAGAAACTAAGCTGAGGGAGTTATTCCTATGTTTTTTTAATCTGTTTTTTATATAATCATAATTTGGGAGGGAAAAAAGGGAGATTCAGGAGGAAGGGAGCTTTTGAAAATGTAATGCTTTTTTGTTTCAGTTCACTTTTTAATTTCAAGTTGACTTTAATAGTGTATATCTAAGTTTAAGCTTCATAGAAAATTGGGAGTTCATTCTTGGATATCTTCTTCTGGTACTTTCTACTAATATGACTTTGAGAAAATCACTTAACTGTTCTGGGCTTCAGTTTCCTTACCTGCAAAATAAAGGGGTTAGACTAATTGGCTTCTATTTCCCTCATCATGAATCTTGCGCATGTATATTTTGGGGTGTCTTTTTTTGGGTTTTGGATGTATGATTTCATTAGTATAGGGAGATATCGATAAGGAATTTCCTTTACTATTGCAATGGAGAACCTTTTCTGTAGTTTATAGTCATAGAGCATTGCCTGGGGGTACTGAGAGATTATGTCGTTTGCTCACTGATATATAACCAGAAGTTGCCATTGACAGAACTGGGACCCAGATCTTCTCACTTGAGACCAGTTCTCTCTCCATTATTCTATTCTTCTTTCATATACTTAGAGGTAGACAGTGCATTCAAGACAAGATTGGAGTTCTAACCAATCAAATTATTTATCTGTACTGGCTTACTTTACCAGAACCTTGTCAGCTCACTCTATCACCTTGTACAATAGAATTTAAAAAGAATACAAGGATATTTAACATTAACTTCCTAACAAAGCAGGTGTTATTTTAAAGTACATTTAAAAAATCAATAAAATCTTACCCTGAGGCCTTATGATAGAAGGGGGAAGTAGAACTTGAGTTGGAGAATGATGTTTGAAGGTGGAGTCTGAGCTCTCTTAGTTCTTTTCAAGCTAGAAAAGCTTTGAATATAGTTTCAAAGGTAGACTGCATTCACTAAAGGGCTAGCCTACCTCATTTGAAAGAGGCTCCTTTCTCATTTGACCATGAGATGATGAATGATTTGGTCACAGCAACTCACAGACATCATCTTTTAAGTTGGAGTGGTTGTGATCTTGAATTGGTGGACAGATGGCCTGCATTGACAAAATGATTGATTCTGGAGGTATTTATGTATGAATAGTAAACAAGAAAATGGTCAGCCTTCTCAGAATAAATCATTTCTAGATATATTCCTTTAGTGTGCATAGTGAATGCAAGCAAGTATTTAGACATGAGCAAAATTTAGATGACAAATACCCACAGGGAAGTTCTCTCCCAATGCCTACTTATGGTATGAATATGGCCCTAGCTTCTCAAAGGCTAAGCCAGTAGAACAAACTTTTTATGGATTTTATAAATTTGGGAAGGCTTTGAATACAAATCTGCAAAAGACTGGGTATCTATTTTCTGGAGGTAAGCCTGAGTAAATCTGGAGAATTTCATTACCAGATTATTTACACAGATCTTTTTTTCAGTCACAAAACTCTTCTGGACTATTTTTTAAATAAAGAATTTGTGATGTGTCCAGCTATAGGAAGTATGCACATAAAAGAAATCACAGAATTGTGGTACAGTGGGTGAAAGCAACAGATTAGGAATTTAAGAAATTGAAATTCAAATCATATATATATATATTTATTTACAGTATAGTCATAGAAAAATTTGTTAACCTTTCAGGGTTTTAAATTATTTCATCTATAAAATGGAAGGGTAAGACTAAATGACCCTTAATCTATAGTGATGTGATTCAACCCATACTTAAAAAGAATCTGAATTATTAAATCTCTACTTAAAGAATTTCAAAGAAGGACTACCCTCTACCTTCCCAAGACAACTCATTCTATTTTCAGATAGGTTTAATTATTAGGAAGCTTTTCCTAATATCTAGTCTCAACTTTTCACTTTGCAATTTCCCCCCATTGTTTCTGCTTCTGCACTCTAGGGTCCAGTGAAACAAGGTTAATCCTTCTTTTATATGATAGCTATTAAAATACTTGAAAGCAGATTTCAGTACCTCCAACTCTTTTCCCTAAACTAAAATAACCCCATTTCCTTTCATGTTGACATGGATTCTTTTATTTTTTCTCTTTTGTTGGGGGAGGAACTCTATAACATCCTGAAAGATTCTACCATATCAGAATTCCCACCTCTGGATATTTTATACCACCTTAAAAATAATTTTCTCTTATTTTTTCTTTTTCCTCTTCTCCCAATAAAATATAAATGTTATAATAGAAATATGAGAAATCAAGCTAAAATGCTTTAATATATACCCAGAGACAAATTTATATATCTTTATGCTCAGATAATCTGGGTTCAAGTCCCAGACCTACCGTTTAATACCTTTATGATCTTAGATAAGTTATTAATTTTTTCTGGACCTCAATTTTACCATTCATAACATGAGAATTGGACAGGAGGATCTCTGTATTTATTTGTTTGTTTTTCTTAATTCTAAATCCTGTGGTCAGATCACAATTATATAGTGTTTGGAAGTTTATAAAGTATTTTTTGTAAAATAATCCAATGCGATAGGTAATGCAAAAATTATCATTCCCACTTCAAAGAAGAGAAAGTCAAAGCTCACAAAGCTGTAGAAATTTGGTTTTCATCATATAACTCATGTCAAAGTTTGGATATTGAACTATGATTCCTAACTTCAAGTCCATCAGTCTGTCCACTACATTACATTGCTTCTCAAGAGCCATCCTTCCCAGAAATTTTTTTTAAAAAACATTTTTAAAGAGACAGAGACAGAGACAGAAAAAGGAAAGAAAGAAGAGAAAAAAGGAAAGAAAGAAGGAAGGAAGGAAGGAAGGAAGGAAGGAAGGAAGGAAGGAAGGAAGGGAGAAAAGGAGGGAGGGAGGGAGGAAGAAAAGGAGAAATGGAGGGAAGAAGGCAGGGAAGGAAGGAAGGAAAGAAGAAAGGAAGGAAGGAGGGAAGGAGAGAAGGAGGCAGGAAGGAAGGGAGGAAGAGAGGGAGGGAGGAAGGGAGGAAAAAAAGAGAAAAGAGAGAGTGAGGAAGAGAAGAGGAAAGGAGAGGAGAGTAGAGGAGAAGAGAGGAAAGGAGAGAAAAGGAGAGGAGAAGGGAGGGGAGGGAAGGGGAGAGGAGAGGAGTTTTAATAATGTCTTGGGTTTTTTTCAGACATTTCTAAATATAATTTTCCTAATCCTCAAAATGAATTTAAAAAAGAAAAACATTAATAAAAACCAATGGATATAGTGATCATATTTGCAATTATAAACACAATTCTGTGCCTACTCTCCCTCCATTTTTTCCAAGAGTAAGGAATATATTACGTAATCTATTCTTTGGGACAAACATCACTTTCCAAATAACACAAAATTTGGCTCCTTTTTATGAGATTTTAGTAATTGTGTATGTCCTTTTGTTTCAGGTTATTTCACTTTACATCTTAGTTAATGATGTCAATAATAGTTAATAATTATTTAAGTACCTAATATGTTCCAGACTCTGCTAAGTATCAGATTCATATGAATCTTTCCATGTTCTTTTGTATTACTTTTGTTAATAATTCCTTACTACCCATTATTATCATAGTCATCAACTGATATTTTTCAGCTATTCTTCAAACTGATGGCCGCCCACTGTGCTTCCAGTTTTTGTATGATTCCCTCAAAAGTGTTTCTAGGAAATTTTCATATTTATTGGAATTTTTATTTTTTGTATTTCTTTGAAAGTTCTTAGCTTGTCAACATTCCTTTTAAAATAAATGATGCATAACTTTAAATTTTTCTAGTCCTCAGTTTTCTCATCTTTCAGATAAGGCAGTTGGATTATATGAAATCCAAGGTTCTCTCTACTTAAGAAATTCTAGAATTATAAACTCCTAGCGTAGTTAATTTGTGTAACTTCTTAAAATCTTCCCATAAACAAAATTAGAGACCTCAGCATATGGGGAGATCTCAAAAGTCACTATTTATCTAGTATCTGAAGCCTGATTTTCTTCCATTTTATTGCTCTTAAAAACAATTCTGTTAAATGAGGAAAAAATAGAATTTATCTTTCACTCAACTGGCATGTCTTCTTTGATAATTCAAGATCTTTCTGAATCTGATATTTCACCAATGAAGATTTTCCTCCAAAAATGCTAATTGCTATCTGATCTGTGTGATTTTTGCTGTGTCTCATGTTCATGTTCACCCCTGGCAATTAATATCTGGTAAGTGGAGAAAGCCCAGCATCCATTTCCCCACATTGTAATGAAATTTTGTCCTTTTTTTTTAATTACATATGAAGAAATGGATAGCAGCTTGTGGTCTTGGCATTTTAAACCTGTCACTTTAACATTATTCTTTTAGAAACACTTCCTGATCTCAAGGGTATGATTCTGATTGAAACTGTGACATTTTACACTAGAATTAACATGTATACTATTGTTACCTCTACTCTGAAGCTAGGACAATCTAAGAGAGTTAAATGAAGGAGGACTGCCTTCTGTGATTCTCCTATAACTCAAAACAAGTGACTTATAATTTAGGAATTCCAGTGGAACTAGAGAATATCTGGTATTTGAGGGCTAAGTCTTTATCATCTAGGCTGATTCAGTGAGGTTGAGCATTCAGCGTATGAATAGGATTGGCATTCAGTTCATCTGATTAGGTTTTTAATACAACCCCAATAAATGACTTGTTAAATGGTTAGTCCATTTAGTACAAGGGCAAATGTAGAATTTAATGATTTAAATCATTAAAATAAAAAAGCCCATCCAATCTTCTTTCTCTCAATCTAATATCCGAAATATATGACATTCTTTTTTTTATTTCCTGGTAACCATACTATTTTACAGATACTATTCTTTGTCATTTAAGTACTCATTTAAGGCTCATTTATCTCTGCAAGATTTTTCCTTTCCTTGAACTGTATGTTTTTTTTTTTTTTTTTTAAGTGCTAGCCTGGAGTCTTTTAAAATACTGGAAGCTCTTTTCAAATAGTCTAAGAAATAGGTGCTCTTTTAAAGCACATCTTGTAGATTTTCAACCATTTACATAGAATTGGAATTGTAGAATTCCTCTCTACCTGTATTTTTATTCTAGAGGAATTTATGGTGCATAGAGTTCTGGACTAAAAGTTGAAGTAAACTGGATTCAAATTCTTCCTTTGATACTATGAAAACTAGGAAAATCACTTAACCTTTAAGTACTTCAGAGAAGCTCTTCATCTGTAAAATGGGCATAACAGTAGTTGTAATACTTGCCATTCCCTTCTGTGTGGTTGTAAGATTCAAAGAAAAACAGATACGTAAAGCATGTAAAGCATGCTATAAATATCAGTTTCTATATTTTCAAGTATTTGTGTAAAAAATAAGAGAGATTTAAGGAATATATTTCTCTCCTTTGTAAATGTTTCTCTATTTTAAAATAAGAAACAAATGAAGCACTTAGGATATTTCCACATGATTCAGAAGTCCATAATCAGAACTGAAACTGGCCTAATTAGTTTGAAAATGTAACTCAGGCTTTGGAACTCCCAGTGATTAAAATATCTATTATTAAAGAGGAATGAAGTAAATAACTTTTATGGAAGCAATATCACTGTCATGAAGAAAAATGCATAAATTAGGCCGTCGTTCTGGATGTCTGACATCATTAGAGGATTTCTGTAGTTCAAGATGTGGGAATAGACACACATATAAATACATTTGTATTAAAAAAAACAAATCAAAGGAAATTTTACGAATATAAATTTACATTCTAGCTATTTTCATTGGATGATGTTTCCTTAGATCAGACTTAGAGCTGAATGGTTCCTCAGAGGCCATGGAGCTGAATCCCCTCATTTTATAACTAAGGAAAACTGAGTCTAAAAATGGATTAATGACTGCTCCAGAATCAAATAATTAGTGTTAGGAGTAGGACTTGAATATGGTTCTTCCAGGCTTCAGTCCATCACTCTAACTTTCATACTGCATTTCTTCTTACTTTCCCCCACCTTCTGTCTCTCTCTCACACTGTCTCTCTCTTTGAAATTGGAGGAAGGAAGGGAAAGAATATCTCTCTCCTAGCCTCTCTCCTTTTATTTATTTTTTTTTAATAAAGCTTTTTATTTGCAAAACATATGAGTGACCTTTCAACATTGACCTTTGCAAAAAAAACTGTCTCTCTCTTTGTATGTCTATCTGTCTGTCTGTCTGTCTATCTGTCTCTGTCTCTCTATCTCTGTCTGTCTGTGTCTCTGTCTCTCTTTCTCTGTCTCTCTGTCTCTCTCTCTCTTTCTCTTTCTCTCTCTCTTGCTCTCTCTCTTTCTCTCTCCTCCCTCTTTCCTTCCTTCCCCTCTATCTCTACCAGTCATTGCTTTTGCAACCTTGGACAAATGACAACATTTTTGGGTTTTACTTTTCTCATCTGTATAATGGAAGCTAAGGTACATGGCCTTTGAGGTTATTTTTAATTCCAGATCTAGAATGTCATTAGCTTATAATCTCTTCCTCTCTTTTTCTCTCTGTTTTGATTCTCCCCTTTTTTCCCCCTCTCTTCCATCTCTCTTATAAAAATACTTTGTTTGGAAACAAGAGCAGGTGATCAGAAGTCAGAAGCACAGATGGTTCCTGTTCCTTGGACTTCCTTATTTCGAAGTCCTAGCAGATTTTTTTATTTGGAATGCATTCCTGGTTGTTAATAAATATTTAAGCTTTGACTTGTATTTTCCCTAAAAATTGTTTTCAATTTCTTCCTGGAGTGAAGTTTAAGAAAAGATGAACGAGGTGTTTTCAACAGGATACATTGTTATGTTGGGGCAAATCACATTTGAAATTGTCTTTTAGAAATAACATTCCTAAAAGAAGCTTTTTTTGCCCTATTATTATAGCCAAGGACTTTATTTCTGTATCACTCAAATGAGCTTGATAGACAAAGTTGTTCTTTCCATTTAGTTTCTGCACATTAATTGAAGTATCCTGAGTGCATGCCAAGCTTATTACTTTTTTAAGTCTTTAATGCTACAGTTAAAAATATAATGAAAACATTATCCAAAATTACTTGGAATTTATGATACACTTTATGTACCTCTTTTTCATTTAATTAAATGCTGATGAAAATAATAGCTTATTATCTAAAATGTGTACCTTAGTAAACTCACACTGCTGCTATCATAGCTGGCTTAAATATAATTTAATCATGTTAATAACACATTGAGAATGCCCTCCTATCTGAAAGTGAAGTATCTAGCACAGAAACTGAACTCCGAGTAGGTGTTTTGAATATCATTCCCTTTTCCTTTATTCCCACTGTACCAACTAAGTCAGGTCCTCATCTTTACCTCAAAGTTCTATAATAATAGGCCACTAAAAGGCCTTCTACCTTCCCTACTCTTTCCTTACCAGTCCATACTTTACACCATTACAGGAATTCCATATACATTTATCTGATCATTTTAGTCATTTGCCCAATATTTTTTAGTCTCTCCTTCTTGTCTATAGAACATGGTTATAAATTCTTAGCTTCAGCTATTTGGTACAACCCAGCCTTTCCAGTATTGTTGCATATTACTCCCATCCAGAGATTGTACTTTGCTACTCTTTTCTTTCCTACTTCGGTGGCTTTCTCATGCTTTCCTCTATACTTACCCACATTTTAATTTTCATCTTTTAAAATTCATCTTTTATAGCCCAACATAAATGTTCTTTTCCATAAACTTCTCTTATTTCCTATTTGTTAAATACTTTTACCTCCCTCATGAGATTCACCTATCACTTTGCTTATACTACTCATGTATGTGTTAGGTATTTTTTCTTATTATTTCTTTCATTCATGTAATAGTTCATGACTAGAAACTAAGTAAGCTGTTGGGAGGGGGAACAGAATCATGTCCTGTCCAATTTTTTTTCTATTTCCTAGCACAATGTTTTGCACATACTCTGGGCCTTACAAATGTTTGTTGAATTATTTTGAATTGAATAAAAACACTGTTGAATGGTTTGAAGGTCTCTTCTAGGTCTAATTTCCTGGGTAACTACTTTTGTTGAGATGCTATGTTTGCTATTTATTGAGTTACAAGAGAATAATATAGCCAGAGAAATATAAAAGGATATTTAAAATTTATCTGAGGGAAGAGGACAGAAGAGGTAGGTAATTAAATTTAATTAGGTAAAGCCTTACTGGTAATTGGATTCTTGCTTGAACCCTTGCACAACAGACAGCATTAGGACTTGCAAAAAAAAATCTGTTAATTGCCAATCAAAAGCACAAGCTCACATCATATTCTGAAAAAAAATGACAAATAAATTAAGCCTTGATCAGGGGCTCCAGTCACAGTGAAGAGGCATGGCAAACATAAAGTTTGCTACAATAGTATGTCATAAAAATTGATCACAGGAGCCACCAACTGAAACAACAGAGGACTGGGAGTTTATTTTCAATAAAAATGGAGGGACAGAGGAATTTTGCAATGAAGTAGAGTAATTTTGCAGTGTTTGTGTTTATGCAGGTGCTGAATAACAGTTACATAGACAGGATAAGTAGCTTAGTATTCCTCCTAGAAGCAAAGTTAAAAAGTGATGGACAGATACTGTGCTACTAGTCAAGTTATCTGGAAGTACAAAAATGTTTCTAGAAGGAAAAAAAGTAAATTAAAGAGAAAAGTAGAAAATTGAACCAAAGAAACTGAAAAGAATCTATACCAAAAAATTGCATTGAAGGAGTATATTACACAGAGAAAGAATGGAAGAAGGACCTCTGAATATTCATAGCTAAGTAATAGGTGTAATGTATATATATATATATATATATATATATATATATATAGTAGAGCATATAACTGAATCCTTTCTGCATTTAGGAGAAGGATTCTTTTGCTCTGTTGTTTAGTTATTTTCAATCATGCCGAGTCTTTGTGACTCCTTTTGAGATTTTTTTTTTTTTTTTTGTTTTTTCTGAGGCAATTGGGGTTAAGTGACTTGCCCAGGGTCACACAGCTAGGGAATGTTAAGTGCCTGAGACCAGATTTGAACTCAGGTCCTCCTGACTTCAGGGCTGGTGCTCTATCCACTCCACCACCTAGCTGCCCCCTTTTGAGATTTTCTTAACAAAAATACTGGAATGGTTTTACATTTCCTTTCCAGCTCATTTTATGGATGAGAAAACTAGGGCAAATAGTTAATAACTTTTCCAGAGTCACATAGCTAATAAGTGTCACAGGTCAAATTTGAATTCAGTTCTTCCTCACTTCAGGCCCACCATTCTATCCACTGTATCACAAAGTTGCCCCAATACAGATCCATAGTCACTGCCAGAAGTTTGTCTAGTGATGGTCAGAGAAAGAAAAAAACAATGAATACTAGTAATTAGTGACTGACTCCCTTGCTGAAGGATTTGGATGGGGCAATATGCCCACCTAGCAAAAGTAATAAAGATAGCAACTTTATTCTCAAGGTATGTATACAGGACATTGCATACAACACCAAGATATCACAAGTGCTGCCCAATTGTGATTTATTCTCAAATAAGTTATATAACTTGAAGTAATCTAGAAAAGAATACTGGGTAGTTAGCAAGTTTTGAACTTAAACTTAATATCTTTAGAGTCAAAAGAACAAAACCAGAGCTTCAAAAGAGAAGCTGGACTTTTAAAATAACTAGTTAAGAAAATGGTTTCTTTTTTCTTTCTTTTTTTTTTTTTTTAACTGAGGTAATTGGGGTTAAGTAACTTGCCCAGGATCACACAGCTAGGAAGTTTTAAGTGTCTGAGACCACATTTGAACTCAACTCCTCCTGACTTTAGGGCTGGTGCTCTATCCACTGAGTCACCTAGCTGCCCCAAGAAAATGATTTCTGAATATAGAGATTTGTGTTTTCTGAACCACAACTTGAATAGAGTGTCTTAACTAGGGATAGTGTACACTTTCAAGGATTTGTGAAAAACATATTTGCCTTGAGTCTTATAAATCTGATCAAGGTGGCTTTCATAGAGGCTTTCATAGAGAGAAAGACAATTGAATTCATATCTATACATATATCTATCTGTCTGTCTATTTCTCTAACTCTAATAAGTCACATACCAAAGGAAGAAGCAGAGGAAATAATACAATAAGGAAAAATAATAATAATAATAATATATTATAATAATTCAAAGAAAAGATAAATAGAAATAGAAAATAGAAAAATCATGTCCTCAGTTGTTTTAAATTCAAATTCACAAATATAGTTAATAGACAAGGAAAAATAAAATCCTAATACAAAAAACACAACAAATTGGATTAAACAGTATCACTGACTCTTGGTAGGATATAGGTCATCCCTAGAAAATAGTTATCTTATTTTTAAAAAAAGTAAAAGAAGCAGATTGGCTACAAAAAGTGATTTAAAATGGTTTAAAATATAGTTTAAAAAAGCCTTGTTTATTAAGAAAAACTTAAAAATAAAAAAAATTAAATAAATTTTTAAAAAAGGATAAACTTGCATCAAGACATAGGAGCCAGAGATTTTAAGCTTGGCTGAGGAGTTTGAGATTTGGGATTGAGGTTGGAATAAGGAGAGGAGAAGAAAAGCAGTATAATCATGAGAGTACTGTACTAAAGACTACTTGGATGGTATAAGGAATAGTAAAGGAGTTTGGTAAACAAAAAATCTGGCATAAAGACATGATATAGTGCTGATGGGGGACTTCAATTACCTGGACATCTGGTAAGGTTCTTTCTCTGCCAAAAGTAGAGCAGCTGGTATGTTCTTGACTTATATCAGTGATGTAATTTTATTCTTTAAAATGTAGAAGTAACAAAGGAAGTTGCTATTCTGGACTTGACTCTGACCAATGAGGAAGTGCTGGTTGCTAAAGTAGAAATCATGGAAATTTTGATTGAAAGTAGCTGCTTTCTATTAGAGTTTGTGATAAGAAAGGAGATAAAAGCACATACTGGAATTGGGTAGAGTGGATTTCAGGAGTTTAGAGGAAGAATAGGTAGAATTCCTATGACTTATAAGCCTATGGGCAAAATTAGGAATTTCTCAAAACTGAAAATGAATATACAAAAATAAATTATTTTAGGAGAAAGGAAAGAAGGAACTGTCTAAAAAAAAGTCCAATGAGTATGGATAGAAAAATTGAGAAATAAACTGTATTTTTTAATATAAGCTGAATATTTTAATACTTTATAAAGATATAAATCAAGCCATTTACAGAAAATATATGATTTTAAGAAAATCTTGATTATATAAAAATAATGCCATGAGTATCAAAACTAGATGATAGCATAAAATACTAAGAATAATATATATATATTTTTTTCTTTTAGGTATGATTAGCAAAATAGCATTGTTTCCTAGTAGGATGTTTAATGATGAAAATAAGTAGATGACAGAACACCATGTCATATAAGAATCAGTTAAGAAAAAAAAAAAAAGGAGAAAAACATCTAGAGGGGTAGAGGAGGAAATGATTTGTAGTAGAAAAGTGGAAAGTATATTTTGTTTGTTTTTTTGTTTTGGTTTAAGTTTGTTTTTCCAGAAAAGGATCAGTGTAAATTTAGACTTAAAATAAAAAATTCTTTCTGACAAAGTAGGAGAAGACACTTCTTATCCTTCAAGGCATAATGATGTAAATACATAGGTGTGGTCAAGTGAAATGTCTGCCAATAAAAGTCAGTAGAATGGGGAATAAGATATCCTGCTAAGGTGCATTGAAACAGCTATTTGATGAATTGATAACAATGAGCAGTCTACTGTTTTCCAACAGCATGTACCTAAGAGGTGATAGAGAACTCCCATGACTTGTCAAGCCAAATAACCTCTTCACACTTCCACTGATTCATAAGGGCAAAATGATACAACCAGAAGAAATCTCAGAAACCGCTAGAGATGGCAAAGTCCTGGGGGAGAAATTGAAGACCTTAGTGATATTTTCATAACTTCAGTCCATTGAAGCAAGGACTTCAGAAGAGAATGGTAGAGTTGAGAAGTGAGCATATGTTTAAGAAGATAGTATTTGAAAATGGAATCTTGAATTTTTAAATAATAACTTAATACTTAGAAATGTCGTCAGGCCCCAATCCTGGGCAAGGGATGGAATGTCCCTAAGGAAGGCTGGTAATTAGAGTGACTGATCTTGTTTCTGAAGTAGAAATTAAGGGGGATTTAGATGCAAGTATCTACCCAACTGAGAGTTTGTAATAGGGAATGAGAATAAAACACATTCTAGATTTTGGTAAAATGTACGTATATGTATATGTACGTATATGTAAATGCAGATGTATATATAATTTTATGATCCCCAGTTATTTTATTCTTCTATAAATCTATGTTGATATACATAATATGTAAATAGTATGCATGCATATATGTATTAATAAAGTGACTGGTCAGGTTGATTAAATTTAACTATAAGCACATTACTACTCTGAAGAAATAGTTTCTACCAACAAAGTTAAATATTGGTGAAGAAAGAATAAATCTTGAAATAAGTGACATAGCAGGACAAGACAGCTTCCATGCATTAAATACAATTTACTACAGAGAAGCAAATGGAGCTATTACAACTTATTATATAATGGATGAAGATTCACAAATCTATTTATACATATATATTTAATGTTTTACAAATTTAATGCAAAGAGCTTTAAACTGAAAATATTGGAGTGGGTAAAAGTTCTGTGTGTGTGTGTGTGTGTGTGTAGCTTTAAACTGAAATTATTGGAGTGGGTAAAAGTTCTCTGTGTGCCTGTGTATGTGTGTGTATTTCCACCAAACTAGGTATCATGAATCTGTAAGGAATAGTAAGAACAGAAATTCACACAAGACAAAATCTGAGAAAGGAGTAGGAAATAAAACCTAAAACCTTAAATGTCTATACACAAATGAAGAAAGCATCATTAACTAGAAAAGTGAATAACATATACTAAAAAAAAGAGAAAATTCAGTCTTATGGGTATAGTTGAAAATCGGTGGATGAGAATTATGACTAGAAATCTTGTCACTTCAGGCTTTATTTCTCTTTTTGTCATCTCAGTCTTATGTTGAACCAGGTCAACTACATATTGTATACTCATAAGCCTTTGGGTCTTTGTCCTAATACCTAACATGCCTGAAAAATAATAATTATCCCTGCCATGTGCCTTATTTGTTCTTACTTACCTCCTACTAGAAAGCACTAGAGAAATCAGACAACCATACTGAGGATCCATTACAAATTAAATTCTCTAATTTTACCTATCTCCTCACTGATGATTAACAAATGTTTTATCTGTTTATTATTCAGAAATTTACCTTATATTGTATAGTAGTTATGCTAAATCTCTTCCATCCTTGTACCACCCTCTTGCATTAGTTCCTATTTTAATTCAATTCAATTGCATAAATATTTATTGTGTCAATATCATAATATACAAAACACTATGATAAGTATTGATACAAATAAAAAAAGAAAGATAGTCCTTGTCTTCAATAAGCTTACAATCTAATGGGAGCTGGGGAGGAGACAGCATACAAAAAGAAGTTGAAAAGCAGAGGGTGGATTCTGGAACAGGGCCTGTTATGAGAATCCCACTTTAAATGGAGGCTTTGGGGTTTATTTTTATTTTTATCTGCTCTCCTGTTTTCCAGTCAAAAGGGCAGAGACTACTAAGGGTACTGATGAGGTCTGAGTACTTTATGAAGAAAATAGAGACTATCCATCATAAACTCCCTCTTCTTTATTCTATAACTCAGAACCCTCTGACAGCATTCCTCATTTTCTCTTTCTTTGCTTTAGTCTCTGACAAAGAGATAATAACCTTTCTTACTAAAGTCAACCCTTCTACTTATGCACTTTATCCTACAGTTTCTTATGAGATTTTGTCCCTTCAACTATTCATTTCAACGTCTTCTGTAAGAATACTCTCATTCTCTACCACAACTCCTAAAATCATATCCTTAAATCATAGGTCTTACCAATGGTAAACCCTTGATCCAAGATCTTAACTAATTTCCTATTGCTTATAGGATCAATATATTCTTCTTCTTGTTCTCTTCACAATTAGACATTAGCTTACCTTTTTAAGCTTATTTTACACTCTTCCACACAGTCTGTGTGAGTCAAAATGACCCCATTACTACAGGACATTGGATAAGTCCTTTATGCCAGGCATAGAATTATTGATGTCCTTGAAGGCTCAGCTCATGGGACACATCCCCAGGAAATCTTTCCTGGTCTACCTAGTTATTGGTTCCTTTTTCTTTCTTTAAAAAAATTAACTATATACAATATACTTTTCTATTGTATGCTGTATCTCTTCCAATTGGAAAAGGAAATGGAAAACAACTCCATTTTCTTTTCCAAAAAAAAAAGAAAAGGAAAATGGACTTAATAAAGAATCAGATATGACTGAAAAATGACTGAACAACATCTCTTCTGGACACCATTGGATATCTTTGTTTTGTTTCATTTTTTGGAATCTAAAAAGCTAGCTCAGTGTCTTATGTACTAGAGATGCTTTTTTTATATTAGATTGGATTGGATTGGACTGTGTGCTAAGATCCAGGATATATCTGTTTACTTCAGATACTTCCTCTTAGTGTTTGGAGCAAACACCAAACAACGGAAAATTTCCTATTGGAAAAAAAAGGTGAAGTGAAAAGTAGAATACCAAATATAGTACAAACTAGAATCAAAGTATAAAAAAGAAAGACAGTTCTTCAGGGACAACAAAGTCCAAGAGCTTTGGGGGGAAAGTTGGAAGTTTTAGTAGAAGCTTTAAACTGACAGAGTCAGTAGGGAATCAGGATGCTAATTCTACCAAAGATGTACCAAAAGGAGATAGCAAAAGTATTGTTTGTCTAACATGATATTTTTCCTTAGAGCTCGCTTTCATAGAAATGTATTCTTTTACTCTATTATGATATTCAATTCCTCCTAATTTACCCCGTTTTATCAGTGATTCTATGGGGATAGATACTTTATAAGAATCAAAAGTGATTTGAGATGCAGCCCCAGGCCTTATATGGCTACTAGATTTAGGAGACCAGGCTAACATTAAGAAAACATTTTCAGCATGATATAGCAGACATGTCAAACATGCCTCCCACCCACAGCATTCCCCAGATGCCTGAACCAAATTAAAATGTAATGTAACAAGATGAATAAAAATACAATAGAATATAGATAATGTTAATGTGTGTTTTTTTTAAGTCAATATGCAGCCCACAGGGATTTTTTTGTTTGGTTTAATGGCCCCCATTTTTATTTGAGTTGTATACCAATGGTGTACAGGACTAAATGCTCAGTTGTGGAGTATTATGATCTATAAGTAGCATAATAACAGCTCAAAATGATAAAGAACCGTTCAAGACATTTTGCTTATAATAATCCTGTCAGGTAGGTAGTCCAATTATTGTAATTTATATTTTATAGGGGAGAAAAACAGAGGTTCAGAGGGATTAGGTAATTTTTCCACAGTCCTAAAGCTAGTAAATATCAGAAGAAAGTCCTCAACTCCATGCTATCTCTATAGGAGTTCAAAGGAAAAAAAGATTCATGTTGGTTGGTATAATTAGAGAAAACTTTATTGAGGATTTGAGAAATGTTAGGCCTTGGGAAAAGTATTAAGTTTAGTTAGGCAATGAGGAAAACAAAGACTATTTCAGGCAGAAGAAACAGCATTAGTGAAGTCGTAGAGGAAGAAGTAAAGATTGTTGTAAGGACGATGAGAAAAGCATGAAGAGAATGTATGTATGTCAGGAACTTGGGTTTCCTTGAGACATACTGGCAACTTATTGGGGTCATCTAATCATAGAGACAGAGCTAGAAAGGATCTGGAGGTCATCTCATTCAAGTTCTTCATTTTACTGATGAGGAAATTGTAACTCAATTTAAATAACTAGTTCATACTCAAATAACTCATAATATCAAAGGTGGAATCTGAATTCAGGTCTTCTTGACTCCTGGGTCAGTACTCAATGCTTTACCATGATGTTTTTTTTAAGTAGGCTTAAGGAATAGGCCTGGAGATCTTTCAGGTATGTTGGAGAATAGACTGAGAATAAGGATGTATATAAAGTCCAATTTATATATTTTAAAGTATTAAATATTTATTAATCTCTTCATCATGATTACCAAGGAAATTTCTAGTCAAATGTAAGTCAAACTAAATAGCTTATGAAAAGCCTTTCCAATTGTAAAATTCTATGACCTATGATTATGTAACCATTGGGCACTAGGTATAGGTAGATAAGATGTAATTGGATTATAGGGAAGTTGCAAGAGTGGTTGTTATTGGATTATGGAATAGCTTGAAAACTAGGAAGATTTTATATTTTATTTTGGAGGACATAGAAAGGTCTTAAAATATCTTAGAAGAATAGGGACATCAAAGTGATATTTAGGGATATCAATCAAGTAATAGCTTTATAGGAAGAGAGACTATCATCAGTGAAAGCAAATAGAAGTCTGTTTTAGTAATTCAGTCAGAAGGTAATGAAAGTTTAGACTAGTGGGACTGAACAGGAAAGGATAGATATGACAGACATTTCAGATGAGGAACCCATAGGATTTAGTAACTGATTGGATATAAGAAAGGAACAAGAGAGATGAGCCAGAAATGACCCAAAGGATTTGAGCCTAGGGGCCTGGGAGAATGATGGTGCCTTTGACAGAATCTGAGATGTCATAAGAGGAAGGAAGGCTAGTTTGTCTGAAAATATGATGAATTCAATGTTCAGTTTAATTCAGGCAACATTTGTTTGAGCTGGTGATGTTTTGGACATTCTGAGCAAAATGATTGCAAGATATTTAGGTGAAAAAAAAAGCCACAAGACAGTTGGAGACCAGTAATCATCTGAAAGGTCAAGACTTCAGATGAATTTTTGGGAGTTATCACTGTCATAGTTTAATGAATGAAAAGGATGAACTCTCTGAGGGACAAATGTAAGTATAGAACAGAGAAGTGAAAAATAATATAAGGAAAAACTTTTGTGACAATATCACTAAACATTAAGTAATTCCTACCCCTACACAATTTCTGGGTTGGTTTCACTCTCTGTTTTGTACTTTGAACTTCAAATCTATTCTATTACTCCTCTTTGTGACTCTCCACACTCTTCAAATTGGCTAATTTGCTGTTCTTTCTGTGTAACAGTGCATTTCACATTTTCATACTTTGGTCCAGCTAGTCTCCTATGTCCAGGATGCTTTTTTACCTTGCCCACACCCCATGAAATTCATGGTTGTTGTTTTGTCACTTGAATCTTGTCTGATTCTTCATAACCCCATTTGAGGTTTTCATGGCAAAGATTCTAGAGTGGTTTTTCATTCTTCTCCAACCTATTTTGCAAATAAGGAAACTTAAACAAATAGATTAAATGACTTGCCCAGAGTCACACAGCTAGTAAGTGTCTGAGGCTGAATTTGAACTCAGGAAGATGAGTCTTCCTAACTTTAAGCTGAGTGCACTATCCACTAAGCCTTTTTTCAAAGAATGGTTCAAATGCTACTTTAGCCATCAGAATTTTCGTATTTCCCTTAGTTCTAAGTACTCCCTACCTCTTGGAATTATTGGTATATGCCTTTCATGTATTTACCTGTATATATGTCACATCATCTTCCCAATGGAAGACAGTAAACGTTCCTTAATGATAGGATACAAAAGATGTCCTTGTATACAAAAGATCCCTCAGAGAAAGTGAATCTGGAAGAAGGAAAACAAAACAAAACAAAACTGAAGATAGCCAAAAAATAGGAGAAGGGGAAAATGGGAGGGGGGAGAAAAGAAAATTGAGACACAGAGGGATTAAATGACTTTCCCATAGCCATATAGCTGGTTGTGTCTAAGGCAGTTTTGAACTTGGGTCTTACTAACTCCCAGTACTACATATTTATTCAAAAGAAGGGAAAATATAGAAGAGGTGGAGAAATGGCATTATATATTAAGAAGATAAAATCTGGTGAGGAATTGAGGAATCAGAATGAAGAACATTTGGGTAAGGATCAATGGAGGAAAAAAAATGTTATCCTGTTGCTATACTATGACCCAATATCACAAACCATCTGGGCATGAGAAAGAAATAGATGTGGAGTTCATGAAACAGTATAAGCTTGACACAGAAGGCATGATGATACAATAGTGCTGACCTTTGGTGTTCAATATTCTAGCTTTTGCCTTGCTCCTTCCTCTCCTCCCAATTAGCACTTACATCACAGGGTTGTTGTGGGCCTTAAATAAGTTAACACATATTAAGGATATTGCAAACTTTAAAGTGCAACATAAATTTTGTTGTTCAGTCATTTTTAATCCTGTCCAGTTCTTCATGATCTCATTTAGGTTTTTTTTTGGCAAAGATAATGTAATGGTTTGTCATTTCCTTCTCCAGCTTATTTTACGGATTCGGAAACTGAGGTAAATAGAAATAAATGATGTCACAAAGCTAGGAAGTGTCTGAGGCCAGAATTGAACTCTTTCTGACTCCAGGACCAATACTCTCTCTACTGTGCCAGATAATATTATTGTATTATAGTGAATTATATATATTATTATTATAATTAATACTTTTGGGTCTGGGACACTGAAAAATTATGTGAATTTGGCAGGGTCACATAAGCAGTCATTAGCCAATACCATCTTTCTAGCTACTGTTCCATGTGGTCTCAGGAAGTCCTGGGTTAAATACATGGCTCTGACAAATAATAGCTATGTTACTGTAGACCAGTCTCCTATGCTTTGAGTATTCCCAGCAAATTCTGCAAAATAATAACTTATAGAACAGTTTCTAATCTGCCAAAATACAGAAGCCCACCTGTTTGTGGCTTTATTTGGTCATGATAGTCCAGTAAGTACATATAAATCAATTCATTTCAGTGATGCAAAGCTTTGTTATGTTTCTAACATGTGTGAGACAATTTGTGAGGTGCTAGAAATAAAGGATAAAAAGGGAACAATCTGTTTTTGAAGTAGCTAGCTTTCCACTTGGAGACACTCTTTCTACCCACATCCCTAATTATCTTGTCTCTAGGCTAATAATCTTCAAGTTTTTTAGTTGATCCTCATATGGCAAGGATCTGAAGTTCTTCACCATCTTGATCATCCTTCCTTCATCGGTAGCTTGTCCATATAGCATCCCAAATGAACAGAAGACTTCCAATATACTCTGACCAGGAAAGGATCTATTGTCACTATAAAATCTCTATTCTTGGACACTGCACCTCCTTTAATGCAGCTGGCATAACACAGTACTGACTGATATTGATTTTTCAGGCAGATGTTTTTTTTAAGATGACTTGCAATTTTGCCATACAACCCTCTCCTTGGATTTCTGAAGTTGATTTTTTGAGCCCTGGTTTAAGAATTTATATTTATCACTATTGAAGTCCATTTTCATTCAATTGAGTTCAACATTCTGGTTTGTTAAAATCTTTTTTTCTGAATTTCAGAATTATATCAATATTTTCCCAAATTAACACAGAAACATAGGTGGATCTCTATCCTGGATTTCTACCTAGTCTTGAAGTCAAAAAGACCTGATTTACACTTCTGTCTCTGACATATATTAGTTGTGTGACCCTGGGCAAGTCACTGGCCTTTTCAGTATCACAGGAAATTTCCTGTATATTACAGAGCCATTGCTAACATATATTGATTGAAGAGGAAACAAATGAAATCATAGTTTTTGTCCAGAACACAAAAAAGCATATACTCACAATTAAGGATGATGTTGAGTCCCTAATTGTTTGGGATATAAGGCCTAATATGTTATTTATCCATCTCATCCTTGTATCATTGGCAAATTTTATAAACATACCATTTATGCTTGGTCATTTTATTTATTATGTATACTTTATGCTTTTGTGGCCAAGGCCAAAAATTTTCTTGCAAAATTGTTTTTCCTCATGTAATGTCTCTTGTATATTAATGTTCCTTCCTCTTGCTATTCTTTTTCCTCTCTTATACCTGTTATTTTTTATAGTATATGTCTTGGCATATATGTGTGTGTGTGTGTATCTATGTGTATGTGTACATTTTGCTCTCTATAATTTATATTTATGTATAATACATTACATTATATATACACATAAAGACAAAAAAAAGAAAGAAGAAAAAGAAGAAAGAAGAGAAGAAGCAGAAGCAGTAGCAGAAGAAGAAGAAAGAGAAGAAGAAAGACGAGAAGAAGCAGAGAAGAATCAGAAGCAGCAGCAGAAGAAGAAGAGAGGGAGAACAGGAAATATAGATGATAGATAGGTAGGTAGGTAGATAGATAGATAGATAGATAGGTAGATAGATAGATAGATAGATAGATGGATGGATGATGGTTAGATGTGTGTGTGTATATGGATAGATATACTCAAATATATACATATATATGTGTGTGTGTGTGTGTGTATGTGCATGTGTCAGACATACATCAGTCTTGATTAAGTTTACTTTGCCCCTAAGAGAATCTTATTTTTATAAATGATGGTTGCAAAATAATTTTCTGAGAAATCATCTTATTTCTACATCCTGTCAACAACAAAGTTAAAGTGGCCAATTTCTACATATCATGCTTTCTTCCTCTGAGCACTACTATGTGATCTCCTTCCTAACAACAACTGTAGATTCACATCTTCATTCTTATTAATCCAAAAAGCTATCCTCTATGTAGAAAAATATCCTAAGTTTGAGTGTCTCCAAGGCTCAGTCCTGGGTCCCTTTCCCTTTTCCTGAAAATCTTTTTTCTTTTGGTGATCTCATTTGCTTTGATGGATTTGATTATTACTGTTGTTCATTTCTTTTTCAATTGTGTCTAATTCTTTGTGACCTCATTTGGATTTTTGCTTTATTTTAACAAAGATACTTGACTATTCACTCTAAGTAATTCCTCAATCTGCAGATTTTAATCTTACCCCAACTCTGTTCCTGAATCACCAACTTCCTGTTTTTCATTTCTATTTAGATAACCCATTATCTCAAACTCAATATACAGTACCTTAAACAATATTAACTTTCTCTTTCTCTCAACTATCACCCAAGTTTATAATATTGAGGTCATTCTGCCCTTTTACTTTCCTTTGATCTGAAATAGTTATTTAGTAGTGGACATACTGATTCCAAATTCCTTAGCACCACTTAGATATGTACCTTCCAAATTATTTAGGCAGCATCCTAAATAAGGCTTTTATCACCTCTCACATTTGCTGTTTTAATATCTTCCAAGTAGGTCTCCCTATTTCTATTTTCTTTCTTCTCCAGTCCATCCCCCACTAAACAGCCAGTCAGATCTGATTGCTTCACTCTCTTGCTCAAAAATCATTAATGGTTTGCTATTGCTTCTAGCCTGTCATTTAAGACTTTCCACAATATTAACCCAACAAACCTTTCTGGCTTTATTTCATATATTCCAGACAGACTGTGTTGCTTGATGGAATTCTATCTTCTACCTCCAAGCCATCAAATAAACTATCCAACCATGCCTAGAATGTACTCCATCCTCACCTCTGTCTCTCAGAATTCTTATTTTCCTTTCCTTTTTCTGATTCTTTTTTTTTCTTTTTTCCATCAAAGCAATTATTCCATACTTCAAAAAGACACTTCATTTTCCCTGATAAACTGGCAAGTAGAAAGGAATTCCACAAGCCATTTCTCCTTTTCCTCAAACGGAAAGACCAACAATTATTCTGTACATACATAACTATTGTTTGTCTTTGGCAAGAACACAAAATTGCAACACTGTGGCCCACTACAAAATTCCCCTTGCTCTGAATTTACTGGAAGTGAAATCATTAGTTCTTAAGTATTTTTGCTTATTGCTTTCATGATTAACTCCCCTAGAATGTACTGTGGCAAACAACCATACATTTGTTGCATTAAGAGCTCAGTCAATGGGATCTCTCGAGAAAAGCAAAAGTAATCTACTATAGGTTTTCAGACATTTCTTGACAAGAATATACTAATTGTTTAACTGGTTAGAAATTAGCAGATTTCTAAAAGAATGAAAGAAAGAAATAATGAATAAAAGAAAGAAACAATCTCCCTTTTTATCTCCTTTATGAGGACTTAAATAAAAATCCAAGCAGTTTTATCTAATTAGCCTAATTCTGTGACTTTGAGGTACCTCCTTGTACTAAATGGGTAAGGTCAATATAGATCCTATGCTCACCATATCTTTTCATTATTTTAGATTTTTTTCTTTATGTCTTTTATAAAAATCTACCTGAGGATTTCCTCTGAATATTTTAATGTTTTGTGGGTTCCAATGTTATGCTTAGTATATCTATGAACATGACAATTTTTTCTGAATTTTTTAATCATAAATGTCCTTGGTGAAGTATTATATATCACTTTAAAGGTAGAAGTTGTTTTTGGTAAAATAATATAATGTATCTTCACCAGTTTCTCTTTCTGCTGAACTTTAGATTACTTGTAATTTTGATTCAAAATTCTAGTCTTCCATAATTTGCAGTCATATAGCATCATCAGGTAGCTATTGATGTTAAAGAGATGGGTTTTTGTGGCAGCAAGCAGTTTGGAATCAGTCTAAGTACTCTATAATTTTTCAAATGATATACAGCCTCATCACCTCCTACTCCATTCTGGTTTCAGCACATTGTCCATCTGTGGCACCTGTTCAAGATACTTGCATATATGTATATAAGATATACAGATAAGTATGTTCATTTCATACACATGCATACAACTACACATTTTATGTATATATATATAAGTATATATGTATATGTGTGGATATACACATTTATATATACAAACATTCATATATGAAGTATTTATCTAACTGCAAGCTATAATTTCTATAATATGCATCCTTAATTCTCTATGATTTTCAGTACATTTCTCAGAATCATAGGCTTATAGATTTAGACCTAGAAGTTATCTTTAGTGCTTAAAGTTATTTAATCCAGACCTCTTCATTTTACATAGAGGGAAACTGAGATCTAGAGTGATCAAATGTCTTATTCAAGGTCTCTCAGATAGTAAGAGCCTGACCTAAGTTCTGGTGACTTTCTAATCCATTCGACTGAATCATGTCATACCACAACATTTTCAATGATTATACATCAATCTCTTTCACAGTACTCTGGATGTCACTTTGTATTTTTACTTAACATTTTGGTGTTTGAGATAGTTCCCACTATGTAGTCTATCAATAGAAACATTTGAAGACCCTCACCATAAAGATGTAAGGTATCATGCTATTATCTGGTACTGTTAGAAAACAAAACAAATAGCTGAAGAAAATTTGAGTTCAAACACTGGCTCTTACTTAACGTTTCTGTCCCTAAACAACTCATATAACTCAACTGGTGCTCAGTTTCCTCTTCTATAAAATGGAAGGAATCACAGCACCTGCTTCACAGTATTGTGTAATATAATGCTTGTAAAGTGCTTTACAAACTGTCAAGTGCTATATAAATACTAACTATTAATGCTACTGTCATAAAATTTGATCATATTGGTTTCAACCTAGCATTCTATCCCATTAGAATAGTTCTGAATCTTATTTCTATTGCTTTTTCATATTGCCTGTCTCTTTTAGATTTATTTTATCTGCACATTCAGAAATGATCCCTTCTCTTTCCTTAACCAGTAAGTAAATCTCTTCTATAGACTTTTGCTCTACAAAAATCACTTTGGCAGCTCTGTTGAGAATGGATTGAAAATGGGAGAAACTAGAAACAGGGAAAACAATCTGCAAACTCTTTTCTTAGTCCAAGTAAAAAGTTATAAGGATGTTAGAAATAGGGTAATAGCTGCATAAGTAAAATGAAAGGGGAAAATGTAAAAGATATTGAAGCAGAGAGGACAATATTTGGTAACTGATTGGTTGGTTATATGAGGTGAGGGAGGATGAAGAGTCAAAACTAACATAAATGTTTCTCACCCTGGTGTTGGGAAGCATAATGGTGCTCTAAGGAAGAAAGGGGAAGCTTATAAGAAGTGAAATTTGGGGTGGTGGTGAAAAAAATTCCCTTTTGAACATGAGTTTGCAATAAGTATAATGCATCCAGTTGCAAGTTTCCAATAGTCAGGTGATGTAAGATTAGAACCTGCAAGAGAGATTTGGGCAGAATATACATCCCAAGGAATGCTTATCATATAAATGTTAATTTATTCCATGGGAGTTTATGAGAAAAACAATAGAGAAGTAAGAGAAAAGGGTTTAGGACAGAAGCTTAGGGTACACTCAGATTCTGGTAGTATGATATAAATGAGGATCCTGCAAAGCAGATGTAAGCATAATTAGATAAGAGAAATAAGAAAGAACAATGGAACAAAAATCCAGAGAAAGGAGAATATCCAGGAACAGAGCATGGCAAATGATTCTAAAAGATAAGATTGAGAAAGGGCCATTAGATTTGGAAATTAAGAGACTGTTGTTTTTATATATATACATACATACATATATATATGTATATATGTTTACACACATATACAGAGTGAGGGAGAGAGAAAGAGAAACAGAGACAAAGAATACTAACAGATAAAGCTGATTCCTAATCCCTAATATGTTCACCCCATATCCCCTTTTCTATTACCCACCATATTGTGAGGTGATACACAAGCCAATTGACAAGCTCGCAGAAGGACTGAACTTTAACCACCTCTTTCCTCCCAGTGTTATAGAAAACTGAAAGGAGGAAGTTTATTTTGTCTGGGACAAAAACCATTATGGTACTCTTACTGAAACAGAGCTTAGCTAGAGAGCCAGGGAACAGAAGAAAATGAACAGTACACATATATGTGGCTATATTACAATCCAATAAACCTAAAGAAAAGTACAGAGCATAAAGGAGTGACCAGTTCTGCCCCTCCTACCACTCTCTCCCTAATTCCAAGACACTTGAAATAGAGACAGAAGCCAGTAAATCTTGAATTGCCAATTGTGAGAGTAAACTGAGACAACTTCGAAATCCAGCTCCCAGGGAAATTGTAGTCAGAGTATAAAGAATGTAAACAATGAACAATGGGCAAATGTAAGAAAATAGACTGAAATTTGTCAAAAATCTCAAGAGTAACAAAATTCTGTCAAAAACCTTGAGCTAAAGGAGATAAACCAACAGGGAAATTATCAACAAAGGGGAATGTGGACTCCAGGTCAACCAAATGAATCTATATATCTATGAATAAATATTGCAATGCAAAGGAGAATAAATCAATACTTGATCAGAGAAGGGACCTGTGATTTCCCAGGATATCATGAAGCTTCATCAAGATGTTTCTGAATGATTTGAAAGAAAAATAAGAATTATGAAAGTAGAGTTTATGGTATCCACTGCAGGAATAATTGGCAAAATAGAAACATACAAGTCCATGCTGGCAAGTCTCATCAAAGAGATAAAATGCAAATAAAAAATAAATGACAATATGGAAAAGGAGGAATCAAAAGCAATAACATTAAAAGAAATCACTATCACCATGTAAGCAGAACATATTGATTTCAAAATTGGAATATATTGAGTGGAATCTAGGATTATAGGTTTCCCCCCCAAAAAAATATAGGTCAAAAAAACCTAAACATCATAATGCAATAACTAACACAAGAAAATTTCCTCCATATTTCCAAATGCAGAAAACAATGTTAATTGAAAGAATCCATAAAATCCATGAAAGACAGAAGAGAAACCTATGCTGCAAATTTTAAAACAGAAGTGGTTATACCTTAAAATCCCAATAATAAAGAATAAATTATTCAAATGATTAGAAAAAAAGATCTTTAAATATAAAGTAATGTGAATTTTAATAACATAAGACAAATCTGTACTCACCAGAAACAGGAGGGATTAGAATAACATGTTCTAAAGAGCAAAAGAACTAGAGTTGCAATCCAAGGTGATACACTCTGTAAACCTGTGCCTAACAATTATATAGATAGAAGAAATATGGATAGATAGATATATAGATATGATTGTATGTGTGTGTGTTTTCAATAAAAAGAGGCACTTAACAGACACGTAACAGCTGTGTGACCCTGGGCAAGTCACTTAACCCCAATTGCCTCAGCAAAAAAAAAAAAAAAGAGGCACTTAAAATATTTTTAAGACCTAAAGAATTTATTTATTTTCAAATACTCAAGACAGCAGAAATACAAGAAAACTACAATAAATCTGGCAACCAAGGGTATCTTTAACAAAAAACAACAGGAAAGCTGTGAAGAAATAAGCCTGAAACATCATGGACTAAAAATTATAAATATCCAACCTAAAAGTGAATATATATATATATATACATATATGTATATATATATATGTGGAGCTGAATTAAAGAATTGGAGAGTGAATAAAAGGAGATAGAGGAGGTAGAAGACAGAGGGGAATACATGATATAATTCAATCAAATAAAAAATTAACAATTAAAGTGAAATAATTCTTATAGTCCACAGGAAGAAGTGACACAAGGAAAATGGGGGAGGCAGCAAAACAGGGATTGAAAGAAAGGGGAAATTTTTCTTTTAGAGGGGAGAGGTAATACAACTGATGGAACTTTCATAGGCAAAGACAGATAGTCTGTTATGGGAAATTAGAATATTACAAAAAGTTAGAATTTTGTATTTAGAGAGACTACTTATTCTGCCTTAGGAAAAAGGCAATCAGAGTTCCTGGAGGTAAATGATAGCTAGGAAAATGGGAGAGTGTGGACTGAGAGAGGATATTTCATGACAAATAAGGGGAAATGATTACAGGGAAGAAAAGATTAATAATGAACTGCATAATCAAAGACATAGGAATATTCCTACCATGGTGCAATATTCTTTCTCTCATCTGTAGCAACTGCTATTTCTATGAGTAAGGCATAGAAGAAAAGAGAGGTGAGGAAGAAGGAGAAGATTGACAAGGAAATAATAGAAATTATCTGGAAAAAAGAAGCAAAATACATATGTCTTAGAAGTTTTAATTTTCATGAAGAGTACAGAAAGTGAATAAGATATACGTAAAGCCAGCACATCCCTTTATAGAGACTGGAAGTCTATAACTATTAAAAACCACAGATATTTTTCAAGTTTATTGAAAATTCAGCTTATTCTGATTTTTTACTTCCTTTTTTTCTTTAAAAATATTATTTGTCCTATGAGATGACTTTCTGGGAACATAAGAGAAAAAGAAACTGGAGGGAATTGTGCTGATAAGAAATAAAAAAGAAAAGTTTATTTAAAAAAAAAAGAAAAAATCAATTAGACAAGTAAAAAGATTGCTTTGGTGAAATAATAAGAGCACACTTCAGATCCATCTACCACTATTCCAGTATTTCTCCTGGATCTATTTTTCAGAAAGTGAATAATAGCCGAGGAGATGAATGATATTGGAATAATCTAAGATTGGGATTAGGCAAAATATAAGTGGTGATATGACGAAAGAGAAAGGAGGATACAACACAATTCAACACCAGTTGAACTGGTTCCCTAAAGAGTGGAAGATGAGAAAAGCAAATCCAGAGCAAGTGTGGTGGTTTGGAAGAATACTGGGAATAGAAGAATTTTACATTACATAAAGATGTTGCTATTTATCTTTTGTTCTCAAAAAGGACTATAACATCAGGGAGGTGATGCCATGACATACAAGTAAGTTGGATTTAAGTGAGGAAGATCTATGCAAAGTCACCACTCTCACTTTCTCATCTGGAGCCACATGGGTCCACTGGCAAGATAGAGATCAGCATCACTAGAGCAAGAATGAGGAACAGAGAGGGAATGATAAAAGATTCTGAGCAAAATAAAGAAATTTCAGAGTTCTTGATTATGGCAATATAACAGTTTTGGGTAATGACAAGATCAAGGTTTGCAATCCTGTCCACATCTGAGACGGAATGGAGGAGTAGGTTATAAGAGTTAAGCACATTGAGGAAATTGAAGTTTAGGATAGTTGAGGAAATATGTATGCTCAACTGATCTATTACGAGAGCAATAATTGGTGAGAAAATTTGATTGTGAGTTAGATACTGGCTCCTTGACAAAGAAAATAGGTGGCAAAGTAGTTAAACCTGAATTAAATCTAGTCTCAGACACTTATTAACTGTGTGATCTTGGGCAAGTCAATTAACCTTTTTCTTCCTGTTTCAGTTCCCTCAAATATAAAATGGGGATCATAATAAAGCCTACCTTGCAGAGTTGTTTTGAGTATAAAATGAGACAATATTTTTAAAGTGCATACCATGGTACCTAAAATGTGATATGTGCTTTATAAATCTTAACAATAGTTATTACTGTTAGAATATCAAAGTTAGAAGAAAAGGTTATATAAATACTGTATAGGTATTTGTGTGTGTATGTACAGCAAAGCTTTCTATAGTGGCAAAGAACTGGAAAGAAATTTGATTGGAAAGATTAAATAAATTGTAGTATATGAGAATAATGAAAATTATTTTTACTAAAATAGAGAATGAATATGAAGAATCCAGAGAAAGTTGGAAAAATGTGTATGAAATACTACAAAGTAAACAAAGCAAGAAAAATTTACACAGCACCCATATTAAAATTTAAAAAAATACACTGAAATACTTCAAAATTCTGAATAATGTATAAAAAGTATATATTGAGAGTCTACTATATAATATGATATACCACATAATATGATAAATGTTAGGAACACAAAGAAAGGCCACAGACAGTCCCTGTTACCAAAGAACTTACAGTTCAATGAAGTGACCACTTGTGACAAGAATATTAATAATGGAGCATGCCCACCATCTCTCATGAGTGAGGTGATAGTCTACAAGTAGAGAATACATTGTCATATATAGCCCAATGTGTTGATTTGTTTTGATTAGTTATACTTCTTTGCTTCAGGGGATGATTTTACTGGTGGGAGTGAGTCATTGAAAAGTGACAGATATAAATAAAAATCATGGATAAGACTTTTTTTAAAAGAAAACTTAAAAAGAAAAATACTATGTCTATAAGTATGCTCATAGGATCTACATATACCTAATGATATGGAAAATCAATGGGCATGATACAACACCCACACATCATTAATCAACATTTATTGTGTAGAATTCTTCACTTACTGGAATATCATCATTATTGTTCACATCAACATTTCAATTTAGATTCTTAAAAGCATCTCCATTTGTTATGAAAAATCTGGAAAGCATACTAAAGAGCAGAAATATTATCTTGTCAACAAATATCTATATAATCAAAGCTATGGTTTTTCCAGTAGCAATATATGTATGTGAGAGTTGGATTATAAAGAAAGCTGAGCACTACAAAATTGACAATTTCAAATCATGGCATTGTAGAAGAATTTTGAGAGTCCCTTGGACTGCAAGGAGATTGAATCAATCTCTGCTTAAATTAACTTGGAGTATTCACTGGAGGCCAAATATTGAAGCTCAAATTTAAATACTTTGACTACATAATGAGAAGATTGGATTAATTGGAAAAGACCCTGATGTTGGGAAAAATTGAAGGCAAAAAGAAGACTGAGTGGCAGAGGATAAGATGGAAAGATAGTGTCATAGAAAGAATGAATATAAACTTGGACAGACTTTGAGACATAATAGAGGATATAGAAGGGCCTGAATGGCTGAACAATAACAAAACATTTCCAACATATCATGAACAAAACAAAATTCATTTTCTGGTCCAATCCTAGCCCCATTCCTATGTTCATAGAGGGAATAAAATCTTTCTAATTGTCCAAATTTTATCCAAATGAGCCATCCTCAACTTCTTGTTCTACCTTACCCTTCATAAAGGTCTGGTCCTTGGAATAAGAAAATGTAATCAAATCCCATTCCCCACACAAATCACATATATATACATATATATATATATATGCATATATATATGTGTGTGTATGTACAGATGTGTGTATATATGTACATATATATGTGAATATATGTATAGGTACATATGTATATGTATTTATATTTTGTTAGAGACAAATTACTTTAGTTTCCTCATCAGAAAGATGGAGATACCAATGCCTGTACTTCACAGAAATTCTTGTATGCCTCAAATGAAATAATATATACAAAGCAATTGTGTGTGTATACATGCACAATTATTATTTCTTGAAGGAAATGTGAATGCTTTAGACCTGCGAGTCAATATCCTGAATTACTTTATTTAAGTAGAGATTGATTTGATTTTCTGTTCCAAAAGACTCTCAAAAATCTCCAACAGCATGATTTGACAGTATCAGTTCTGTGGCACTGAACTTTTCTTATAGTCCAACAACATTATAGTTGTTTGGGGCTATTAGGTTGGCTATCATATGGAAGAAAGATTATTTAATTTGATCCCAGATGGAAAATCTAGAAGTAATGGGTAGAATTTGCAGAAGTTAAAACGAGGTATATTTATATTTTAAGTAAAGAAAAAATATAACTATTAGAACTGTTCAAAAGTGGAATGGATTGTCTCAGGAATGAATAGACCTCTTTCTCTGAAGGTGTTCAAGTAGAGGGTGGATCAGGAATACAGTTAGGAAAATCTTGTACAAATATTAGTTCCTACTTTGAGATACTTTAATTCTGGGAGGATCCCTAGTGTCCTCAGCTATGCATCTCTTAAGGTAAGTGATGTCTGACAAAATAAATCTCATCCATTTCATGTTGGTTCTCAATCCTGTCACTCATAGAAAGTGACATTTTGTGACCTTACTTCCCAGTTCTAAATACATACCATATTTGGGGTCTGCAGATCCATATTTATTAACAGCAACCTACATGAAGGTCATCATTACAATTTCCTTGACTATTATTGGTTGTGTTATAATATCCCACTATCCAGAAACTACCCTTCTTTTGCCAAGCAACTTTATGCTAATCCTTCATTTCATCTTCTAGAAGAACCAATTGTCCTTCACAGCAATGTTAATGGCAGTATGTTCAACAAGCATGACACTCTCCCTCTCAACTGTGTATCATTTGTCAATAACAAGACTGAGCAGTGTCTGTATTCTTTTCTCTATAACTGTTAGTGGCTTCAATAGAAAAGGCTCAGATTACATATGCAGAGTGTTTTCCCCTTTTTATTTGGTCTTCCAAAGCCAGATTTTATTATCATTGAGAAGCAAGGAGAAAGATGCTCTGCCAATATCATGAATAAATAGGTGCATTCTACTCTCGGCTGCTATCATCAGCATCCAGTATGCCATTTTCCTTTGTTATTTCTTCTATCCTCTCCTACATCTCTCTGTTGATGTAGCCAACAAGATAGAGGCCAGCAAATCCTCTATCTTACCCATTGTTTTTTTTTTAAACTATAGATGCTTTCTTAATTATTTTTCAGAAACAGAGTGTCTCTCATTATAAGACTCATCACAGCATTGAGTTTTGTGTTTTGGTTTTGGTTTTGGTTTTTGGTTTTCTTTTATTATAATTTTCCTGGTATCATCAGTCTCAATATCTCCCTTGATAACAGGATACATTCACAAAACTACTGAATTGGTGACGGTGATGTTTAGGTGGTTGGAAGAGGGGTGCAGTTCGTGGTTGCAAAATAAAACAAAGCAAATTGACTTTATGTCCTTAGCTTCTTGTATCTGGCAATCAAATCAACTGAACTACCCAGGTTCCTCAAAACATAATTATTCCTGAAAGGTTTTCAAGGTCCATTGCAGAAGTTCCTGCAGGTGTCAGTTCATTGCCCACTATACCTATGTTTTGTCTGTTCTAGACTAGAATTCACTGGGAACCAAGCATGTTAGGTATGCTATATGTCAAATTGTATTTACTAAATTATGTTTATTCAGTGAGTCAAATTCTTTCTAATTCATGTAATTTCCTCATATAATAGTATGTCACTTTCTTGGAAAGGCAACTTTACTCTTTAAGGACACTAATTAATTTTATCATGCATTTATTAAGCCCGTATCATTTGTCAAACATTTTACTTGGCTTTGGAAATAAAAAGACAAACATTTAGAAATCCCTGCCTTCAAAGAGGGTATGTACTATTGGGAACAATGGGGTATGCGAGGTGGTGGTAGAACAACATACAAGAATACAATATACGAAAAGTAAATTAAAACGAATAATTTTTTACCTGAAGCAAAATGTAGGTTCATTTAGAGATTCCTGCACAAAATTTAAAAGTTGGAAAGGATCCCAGTGGTCATTTTGTCCAACCTATACCTAGAAAAGAATTTCCTGTATATTACAAAATACACAGTAAGTGTTTATCCAGTCTTTGTTTAGAAATTTCTAATGAATGGAAATCCACTACTTCCTAGTATCCCATTCCATTTTTGGACCGTTCCAAATTTTAGAAAGGTTTTCTTTATTTTATACATAAATATGTTTTTCTGCAAATTTCTGCCATTACTTCTGATTCTGTCCTCTGGGACTAAGTAAAACAAATCTAATTCTGTATTCCATATAACAACATTTTAAATTCTTTGAGTTGATATTATTCCTTCTATGTCTCTTTAGTTTAGCCTAAACAGATTCCATTCCTTCAATTGATCTTCAAATAGCATGAACATTGAATGGAAGTTTTAACTAGCATGAATTTCTGCCACTTTGGTTTTTCCTTTCTAGTTACACACCAATATCATTATTCTTGTTCTTGGTTTTTTTGTTGTTGTTCTTGAGATTTCACTTTTTAATTGTGTAGTGGAGACCTGATAAAGTAGAAAGTGTATTAGATTTTTAATCAGAAGACCTGGTTTTTCAACAGCTCTTCCACTTCTTTCCTTTGTGATATTGGACAATTCACTTACCTCTCTGAACCTCGATTCCCTATATCAATAAAATGGAAGCGTTAGGTGAATTGATCTCTGAACTCCATTCTAGCTTTGAGTCCTTGATTTTATTATCCTATGATTCATTATCAGTCTACTTCTCATGTCTTATATCCAGTGAATACAGAAGCTTTTTAAAACTTGCTTCCTTGGGACAGCTAAATGGTGCAGTGGATAGAGCACCAGCCCTGAAGTCAGGAGGATCTGAGTTCAAATGTGGTCTCAGACACCTAACATTCCCTAGCTGCGTGACCCTGGGCAGGTCACTTAGCCTTAATTGCCTCAAGGAAAAAAAACTTGCTTTCTTAACTATCTACTTGAAAGCATTTCAGGAGGGAGATGAAAGGACAGGTGTTTTTTTTCACACTCTCTTCTACACCAGCTCTTATTTATTTTGCCCCCTCACCCCCAGTTTAAAAGATTGACAAGGGTTGAATGTGCCTTCCTGTCCTCTTCCTTTTCTTAGAGCAGAAGAAATGGAAATCAGATAGGAAGATACTGGTGTGAAATAAAAAGATGAGACAGGACTGATGATGGTGTGAACTTGGAAGACACTTGCTATTTGTTATCTTGTAAATTAGTCTGTGTGATGTATTTGGGGAAGGGGAAGAGTGATGGAAAGAGAATCACTGGATTTCAAATCAGGGAGCTTCACTTTAAATCCCAGGTTCATACCTGCTTACTACCTGTGAGACCTCAGGAAAGTCACTACACTTTGCTGAGCCTCAGTTTCCTCCTTGGTACAGAATTTAAAATAGTTGACTTAATCACTCCCTAGCAAGAAAAGAACAATATCTAAGACACTTTATGTTCCTTCCCCTCAACCACCACCAATTTTAATAAGTAACTCCATGGGACTCAGCAAATCAAGGCAGCATCATTCTGGATAGGTACTCTACTCAGAGTATTTAAAATTATAAATCAAAAACCCAACAATTGAGAGGGTTTTCTGTATCATATTTTTGTACATTGCTCTAAATGATGTCTTCCTGGCTTGCAAAAGTTCCGGCGCCTCCCTAAGCAGCTAATTTATTACAGAAGTCCTTCCTAGAATAGAGCCCATTAAACATAATGGAATCCCAATGGAACTAACAACACCAGCAAAAGTATAGTTGTGGGAAAAAATAATTAAAAGCACAGGAAATTTGTAAAATGAAAAAGCACAAATGAAACTCCATTTAAGGTGGCAGATTTAGAAGAATTATTTTACCTACTTTAAAATATGCATAATTTCTAATCTGAGAAATCAGCTCCATGAGGTAGGAAGAAACTTGGCATGTGAGTCAGAAAACCTGATTTCTAGACCTCATATTGCTACTAACTAAATGACCTCAAGTAAGATATTTTCTATCTCTGGATTTCAGTTTTATTCATCTATAAAATGAAAGGAGCTGAACTCCTATATGGTCCTTTCCAGCTCCCCTGGTCTATAAAGCCTGGATAATGAACCTGCTAGTGAACCTGATATTGTTTCCCTTTTCTCCAAAACTATTAAACCTAAGACAAATAACTGACTTTTCCAATCCCTTCACCCCAACTAGGTATCTTTTAAAGTGCTGATAAGAAGTGAGTGTTAAATTGAAGTGAATTAAGTAGAAACAAAAACAATGGGCCAATCTTCCCTCTCTCCATCACATGCCATCTATTGGTGACCTCAGAGTCATCTGTTGGTGGGTCTGATCACTACTCTTATTTCCCAACTTTTTGTAACTGTTTTGTCAAATGGAAATGTCCTCTCCCCTGCAACTTAATCCAACCTGTTGGGCTATTTATTAGCCCAGCAAAAATATTCTTCTTTGGCTGAGAATGATTCATTTATAGCTTCCTTTTGAAGGGGTATTTGGACTAAGAACTTTGGCTGCATAATCACTATAAACATTGGCTGTGATTATGACATATGCATAACCATTTGCAAGCCCTTCAACCATTTATTTAACTTGGAAGAAAAAAAGCACCTTCTACCTCAATATCCTCTTGTCCTATGCATGTAATTCCCATTAAAGTCATTGAAAATTTCATGGAAAAGAGAAAAAGACCTATTTTGTACTGTTTCTAAAGGCTCATTTTATCAAAGTAGGTGATTTTCTTGTTTTAAAATAAATTAGGTTTCAGCTCTGGAGAGTCAATATTAACTCTGAATTGCATGGATGGTGGTATTATCATTATCATCATCATCATTATCATAATTATTATTATTATTATTTGCTATCCATATTTTCCTGCTTCTAAGACATGGCAGAGATTGAGGAAGGACTCTAGTGTTTAAGTCCTCCATCCCACCCCCACTGTAATTAGTTATAATTGAAACCTACATGTCATTCAGGTTCAAAAAGGGCTGATGCTGTGCAAATTGCCAGCAGTTATTTTTACACAATATGAGTGGGTGTGTTAGCCAGAAATATGTGTGCAATCATTTCTCTGGCATTCAAAGCATCATAGAACCCAATTAAAATAAAAATGTTTTCAATGCCAATGCTTTCAATTACCAAAGTCCCACACCTTTGCTTATATATTAATGAATTTTGTTATAATTGTTCAAATATCTCCTTGTCAACTCTGTCATTCAAAAACATTTTAAATGTCATTTAAATCTCTATCTGGAGAGTTTGAATGATCCCTTATTCTACATTCCCTTTGGTTATATTTTCCATTGTGTAGCTAAGGCCAGCTCACTGTTTTTTTTAAAAAAATATGTTTAAGTAGGTCACAACTTTCTGATTCTTCCTGTTGCTAAGGTTTTAATTCACATATTGGTATATTGTCCGCAGAGTGGGCCATTTTAATTAGTTATTTCCTGAGCTTCTTGCTTGGTTTCAGTAATCTATATAAAAACGCAAGATTTAGTTTCATTATTTATCCAAGGTCAAGACTACCATGTAATTCCTTTGTTTGTCAGGATGAAGTAGTTCTAATGAGTTCAATTCTCTAGCCTCTCCTTGGTATGGGGAGATAGGAGGCTGTCATAAGGACAAGTAAGTATGCCTTTAAGGGAATTAGATTATTCTTCCAATACACAGACAGCAAGAACTTCACATAAAGCAGGAAGATAAATAAGAGTTGATAAAAGAAAGTAAGAACACAAAGGAAAAAAGTAGGAAAGGATTCTTCTGGGGACATAGCAATGCCCAGAGTATTAGCTGAAAGAAGCTATAATCTTACCAGGTTAACAGAACTAACTGGTGCCCTGGAGGTAACCTGAACAATTGGTGTTGGGTTTCTTGAATACTAGAGAAGAAACATCTTTGGGAAATAGAGTTTCATAAAGCACTGCATTACAGAAGACAGAATTACAGAAGAAAGCACTCAGATTCAAAATGTTGCAGAGATAGAGCTGGAAGGGAAGTTCACCCAATCCAACCCCCTCATAGTACAGAAAAGAAAAGCACCTTGAAGTTAAGTGTACTACCCAAGGCTCCACTAAAGCTAATAACTGTAAGAGCCAAAATCAAGTTTTCTGATTTCAAACCAACCAGTCTTTCCAATATATCATGCTACCTAACATTGAGCAAGATAATATATAATAAATTGATGAAGAATTGTATTAATTTAATATGTTGTATACATATCAAGTTCTATGCATATTCTTCCTATTGATTTTCTATTTTATGATGTGCAATAGTCATTCATTCAATAAATATTATAGAACCAAAGAATTGGAAGTGACTTTGGTACCCATTTAGCCTAACTTATACATGAAAAATAATTCCCTCTCTAATATATCTGAAAAGTGAACCTCCAGCTTTTGCTTTCAGGCCTCAGATGAAAAGGAACCCACTCTTTCCAACAATGCATTCCACTTTGGGCAGCTTAAATTGTTAGAAAAGTTTTCTTTACATCAAATCTAACTGCCTCCCCCCTCCAAGTGTCCTTCTGTAATTGAGTATCTATTTTATGTGCCAGTTATGATGCTAGGCACAATAATACTCACACCTTACCTTTATATGTTTACAGTTGAATAGTTATTCTTCATAGTTTATAAAAAGGTTTTCACATATAATCTTATTCAGTCTTCACAACAACACTGTGAAAGAAGCAGGGTAGGCTTTATTATAACTATATGCGATATAAGGGACCAGCTTTAGAGAATTTCTCAGTTTCATAAAACTAGTAATTATCAGCAATGAGACCTAAAGCAAGGTCTTCTAATTCTCAAGTCCAGGACTCAGTTCACTATATCTGCCTCTTTCGGCATCTTTATTCGCAGATCCTATTATTGATGTGACAATATAAAACTATAATCTATGCATTCTGATTCTTGATCCAGGACACTTTTACTATTCCACATGAACTTTGTCATAAATTTCTAGCATTTAAGGGGAAAAAACTATTGATTTTGGGAAACAAATATCTTTCTGACTATGTGAATGTGAGTGAGTCACTTACTCTGTCTGAGACAGAGTCCTTTTATCTAAAATGAGGTTGTTGAACCAGATGATCTCTGAGGTCTCTTCCAGCTCTAAAATTCCATAATTCTAAGATTCTTATTTTGTGACATTTTATAACCATCACAATACTCAGGCCAACTTTTTCACATTTGGGACCATTTCTTCTTGCATTTTCAAAGTTATAAAATTATTGTCAAGTCTCAACTTTTGAGAATGTGTTTTTTTACAACTGAGTGATAGTAATAGTAAATGTGTTTTATGAATGTATCACAAACTTTAAATAAAATTTTTAAGGGTAAAAATGCTTTTAAAAACAAAAGAAGATGATATCTATTCAAAGAGTAGCTAGCTTACATTTTGTTTTATGTTGTGCTTTCTAAAATGTGGTAAGTTTCTTGACAATGACTACATTTATGAAGATAAATATAAATTCAAGTCAGAATCACTTATTTTTGCATTTGAGGAAAGCATCTAACTAATAGTAATATATATGGTTCAGGAACATTTTGAAATTCATACATTCAAGAACAACAAAAACCATGATTTAAATTATCTCTCCTAATATTTAATATACAGGGATATAACCCTTCTCTCTCCACACCGTCAAAATCAAATGTGACAGATTTTTGTGTACTTAAGAGTCAAGAATTGGCCACAAACCTGAAGTAATTAAAAATTTTTCTTAGCCCAGCAAAAAATAGATCTCATAAAGCCCATGCATTTTGCTTCACTTTATACACAATCAAATACCTACTTTCCCTTGACAACCTTCAAGTTACAATCAAAGATCAGTTGAAGAGAAGAAGCTACTGAGAAAAAAATTAGAAGGGAGGTCTGGGAGAGCAATAGCAACCAGATAGATTCACAGCTTTGAAAATTAATAGCTGAGAAGTTAGCCAGCCGGCCATAGTAGAGGACACAGCTGAACCATCAACTGGAATATCACAGCCTAGCAGTCTTAGCATTTCTGGGCAAACAGCCCTCTACAACTCAATAGACCTCTAGGTCATCAGTGTTCAGAAAGACAGCCAAGCAGGCAATTTAACAATATAACAGTCCAGAGGAATTCAGTAAAATGTGAAACTAAGTCCTACAAATTTACTACAACTCTACACAGTGTCTTGAGGGATGAAAACAGAGTATAATAATTGATGTTTGTAATAATGACCCTGAATTATCAAGAAAACCTTAAACAATATTTAGGAGGTACGAGGCTGGAAAATATGTGATACGTTTATGAAGAAAGAGTTTCATATTTTAAAAAAATTAAAGTAAAAACAAATTATTAAATTTCATTTGTCTAGAAAAATCTACTTTTCTTGAAATCTAATATTAGATAATTGGATACTTAATAATGTTAGATAAGTGGAAGTGATTGTAGTACCTTGAGACTATGCAAGGGCCACAGAATTGGAAAATATCTTTAAAACTATGCAACTCGTTACTTTGATTTTATTGATGGAAAGAATAAAGCTCTAAGAAGAAAAATAATTTGTACAAGATAACAAAATTTAAAAGTGATAGAATTTGGACAAGAACCTAAGTCTTTGGAATCTTTACCCAATGAGTTTTTTGTAACATGAAGCTGCTTCCCCTTAATTAATGATTAAATATGTTTATGCATATATATTTGTGTATATCATATTTATATAATCAATTAAGGCTCTCAAATCACTTTATATACAATAGCTCACTTTCTGTTCACAACAACATGAGGTTTTAATTATATTTTATTATTATTATGCCCATTTTACAAGTGAGTAACCTGAGGCTCAGGGAAAATAAGTGACATTCAACTTCATAAGACTATTAAATGTCTGAGGCAGGATATTAATTTGAAGTGTTTTGATTTCTAGCCCAGTACCTTACCCACATAGATTGAAGGTAGTTTAGAAGCAGTTTGTTATGACCTAAAGTTCATTGAATATGGTTTCATTAAAAATTAGGAAAGGGAAGGAAATAAGTATTTTTACAGTTCCTACTATCTGCTAGGCAATGTACAATATGCTTTACAAATGTTATCTCTGGCTTTTCCACATGATTATAAGAAAAGAAGTAATCAAGACTTTGCTATTAGAAAGTCTTTCTGACTTTCTATAAACTGTATAAAGTTCCTTAATTTCCATCATTTAATAGGGAAAATGTTGCAGTAAGGCTTTCTTGGCACCAAAGGTTAATGGAAAGAAATTTTCTACATTGTCCTTACATGCCTATTGCTCCTGTATCTTCAATAGGCAACATGAAGAGAATGTTGGCCATAGCTAATTATAACTTGAACTTGCATGGAGTTTTCAAAAAAGAAGCACCAAATTTCAGTGAGAAGAGATTTCAAAACTAACTATTCCAATTTGCATCTTAATAGAAATTCCCTCTAGAACCTCTTTAACAAGTGATCATCCAGTCTGTTTCTGAAAACCTCAGGTGTGTGATATTCCAGTATCTCCAGTCACAGTTGATTCCACTCTCTGAATCTCTAGTGGTTAGAAAGTTTTCCTTTAAATCATTCTGCAATGTCTACATGGTGTTTTGAATCTGCCACTGGGGACTGAAAGAACAATTCTAATTTGTCTTCATCTGACAGCCCTTCAAATACTTGAAGACAGCTATCTTATCCCCACTACGTCTTCTCTTTTCCAAGCTATTCATACTTAGTACCTTCAACTAATCCTTTTCAGACTGACCATCATACCTTACTAATCCTAGTCATTTTTCTTAGGATACACTCTAAATTTTCAATATATTCTTAAAATGTGACATTCAGAAGTAAACTTAAAGTAGGATGTTAACAGAGAAGAGCACAATAACCTCATTGTGGACTCTGCAATATGTCATAATGCCACTTACCATCAAGTTAGCTTCTATGGTTGCAGAAACATATTGTGGATTCAAAAGAATATACAAGCCTATTTCACATGAACTCATTTATTCATGGTTTCCCCATTTTCTACTATTGTGGTTTATTCCTTAAATGCAAATGTGAGATGCAACATTTATTCCCATTACATTTCATGGGAACACTCCAGTCAAGATAATTTTAGTTTCCACCTCTCTTATCCTAGAGATGTTTCCTTTCACTTAATTTCATTCCATTTGCAATTTTAGGAAGCACACAATCTATTCCCTTCATTCAAGTTATTGACTTAAATGTTGAATAACACTAGGTTAAGCATAGATCCCTAGAACACTCAACTTCTGGTGTCTAAGTCACAGTCTAAGTAGACACCAACTCATTAATGACTATACTTTGGGTTCTGTTATTCTAATAGTTGCAGTAATATGGTCTTCAGGCACTTATCTATCTTATCCAGATGGCATGAAAAATTATCTAAATTGTGGCTGAAAATTATGTCTCCATTGTGTCAATAGCATCTACCCAGTTCTACTGAACTATTCTCAACAGTAAGAAAAAAGATAAGCATTCTAGGTCATTGTGTATTTGTATAACTAATTCCTATTTAGTTAATTTGCCATCCACCAAGTTTTTAACCTCCTTATAATTTGTCTGAGATGTATCAATGCCACAAAATTCAGTCTTTTAATTTTTTAAATTATGGAAATCTTTTGTTTTTATGCATTCTTTGTTTCCAAAAATTTCCCCATCCTATGCTTATTCATTAAGCTATTTCTTATAATAGAAAATGAAATGAAAGGGGGAGGGAGCAGTTCAACAAAGTTAACATGCAGATCAACCATATTTGACAAAATACATAGTGTCCCAAACTCATAATGACTCACCCTTTCAAAAAAAGGAAGGAAGTGCATACTCTTGTCTCTTGGTCAAGTTCGGTCATTACAGGAATTTAGTCTTTCTAAAATATTTCCAGATGAATGAAAAAAAACTTCATCTTATTAGCCTGTTCCTTAAAACATTATATCATATTTAATGTAAGATAGCATAGTACAGTGGGTAGAATCATGGACTTGGAGTCAAGATTATATGAGTTAAAATTTCTGAATCTGACAATTTAATAGATGTGAAACAATGATGAGAATATTGCTTTGCTTCTCTGAGTCTCAGTCCCTCATCTACGAAATGGGAACAATATAACTATAGGATTTATCTGAAAGGGTTGCTGTGAGCTTTGTGTGAGATGACACATCTAAAGTGCTATATAAAAGACTACTTATTATCATTTAGTGTCCAAGGTAATTTAGCATAGCAAGTGCTCTGGTGATTTTTTTTGCCTCTTTTCTACCTATGTATTTCCTTTAGACTAAATGTGCCTTTGAAATATATCATTTTCTGGGACTGACATAAAGCTATCTGATTCCTCTCAGGAAAATGTATTATGTGATTTAGAGGTATTTTTCTTGAAGAAACATGGTAAGACTTTCTTGCAGAGTTTGTTGACTTAGAAAAACAATATACCACCCAATTTAATCAATCCCATTTTTAAAAGGTTAAATGTCATTCTGAACTGTGCTCTTCCTGCACTGTATTATCTTATTTTGAAGACGTGGGACTAGCATTCATAAGCAGGTTTTCATCAGGCAGCCGATAACACCCATGCAAAGCTGGAAGCACAAGGATATGAAGCTTGGCTGCCTCTGGGGAAAAGATAATTCAACTTGTGAGATGGCCAGCACATCACCTTAGGTTAGGTGCGATGGAAAAATGACAGCAATGCACCACTTTCCCTTCACAGAAAGAGTACTCTTGTTAGTAACAATGATAACGTTTACTTTGTGGGAAGGGTAAGAGAGATGAAAAGTAACCAAAGTGTAGCCCAGGCTTTATAAGGGAGGAAATCTCATTTTGTCCAGAGGCACTGGGAAATTTGGTTATTTATATGTGCAAGGCATTGATATAAGATGATACAATGTATATCCTTTATGCATTTCCTTTCTTGTCTCTGCCCCTCCCCCAGAAATGAAGATGAAAAAACAATGTTGCCCACCATTCTCACATTTTCCTATTGGTTCTGGATCTCAGTGGGGAATATAAAATGTTGCTCAGCTGAAATCCTAATAATAGCTTCTAAAAAGTAGTATGTGCACTGGCAAGTGGCAGATTGCCTGAAACCTGTGGTGTCTTTGCCAGTAATCTGATGTCAAAAATATTAAGGTGATGTTTACTTTGATAGGTAAGGGTAAGACACAGTTTGGTACAGAAAGCTTCTTTGAATTTCCAAGCCATTCCCCGTAGGGATTTATAATTGTTTGCAATACTCTTCCTAAGAAATCACTGTTCCTTGCAAAATAGTTAAGAAATCCCATTTTAATAAAAGTGAATTGGCGAGTTGGGTAGGAGTGAGACATTTTTTTTCTTTTTTTGATCTTTATGAGGTAGGATGATAGGAAAGTGTGAGGATATAGGATAAAAAAAAGAACAAGATTGAAATTCTGCCTTTGACATATTTTTTGTTTGTTTTAAGGCCATAGGCAAAAAAGTTAAATTATATAAGGCCATTTTTTTCTTTTTTGAAAAATAGCTGATTATCCACACAAATAAAATCAGACCTAATCAATTGGAAAAACATTAAGTGCTCATGGGTAGGCAGAGCGAACATAATAAAAATGACAATACTACCCAAACTAATCTACTTATTTAGTGCCATACCAATCAAACTCCCAAGAAATTATTTTACAGATCTAGAAAAAATAGTAGCAAAGTTCATTTGGAAGAACAAAAGGTCAAGGATTTCAAGGGGATTAATGAAAAAAAAGGCATTTGAAGGTGGCCTTGCTGTACCAGATCTAAAACTATATTATAAAGCAGTGGTCATCAAAACCGTTTGGTACTGGCTAAGGAATAGAGCAGTCGATCAGTGGTACAGGATAGGTTATCAGGACAATCTAGGCAATAACCTTAACAATTTAGTGTTGGATAAACCCAAAGACCCCAGCTTTTGGGATAAGTACTCACTATTCGGCAAAAACTGCTGGGAAAATTGGAAACTAGTGTGGAAGAAATTAGGGCTTGACCCATACCTAACACCACATACCAAGATAAGATCTAAATGAGTTCATGATCTAGATATAAAGAGTGATTTTGTAAGCAAGTTAGAGGAACATAATATAGTTTACCTCTCAGACCTGTGGAGATGGAATAAATTTATGTCCAAAGAAGATCTGGAACTCCTAATTGAACACCAGATGGATAATTTTGATTATATTAAGTTAAAAAGTTTCTGTACAAATAAAACTAATGCAGACAAGATTAGGAGGGAGGCATCAAATTGGGAAATCATCTTTACATTTAATAGTTCTGATAAAGGCCTCATTTCTAAAATATATAGAGAATTGTCTCATATATGTAAGAATTCAAGCCACTCTTCAATAGATAAGTGGTCAAGGGATATGAACAGACAATTTTCAGATGATGATATTAAAACCATCTCTAGTCTTATGAAAAGTTGCTCCAAATCACTATTGATCAGAGAAATGCAAATTAAGACAACTCTGAGGTACCACTACACACCTGTCAGATTGGCTAAAATGACAGGAAAAGATAACGATGAATGTTGGAGGGGATGTGGGAAAACTGGGACACTAATACATTGTTGGTGGAACTGTGAACGGATCCAACCATTCTGGAGAACAATTTGGAGCTATGCTCAAAAAGCTATCAAACTGTACCCTTTGACCCAGCAGTGTTTCTACTGGGCCTATATCCCAAAGAGATCTTAGAAGAGGGAAAGGGACCCATATGTGCAAGAATGTTTGTGGCAGCCCTTTTTGTAGTGGCTAGAAACTGGAAACTGAAGGGATACCCATCAATTGGAGAGTGGCTGAATAAATTATGGTATATGAATGTTATGGAATATTATTGCTCTGTAAGAAACGACCAGCAGGACGATTTCAGAGAGGCCTGGAGAGACTTGCATGGACTGATGCTGAGTGAAATGAGCAGAACCAGGAGATCATCATACACAGCAACAACAGTATTACATGAGGATCAATTCTGAGGGACATGGCTCTCTGCAACAAAGAATTGTCTCAAACCAGTTCCAATTGTTCACTGAAGAAAACCATATACACCCAGAGAGAGGGATATGAAATATGGACCACAGCATAACATTTTCATGATCTCTATTGATATTTGCTTGCAATGTGTTGCCTTTCTCTGATTTTCTTTTTTTTTCTTGTAGATAGGATTTTTCTTGCATAACTTGTCAAATATTTCAACATTATTAACATGTAGTGGACTTCCTGCCATCTACGGGAGGGGAGGGGACTGAGGGTAAAATTTGTAATGGAAAGCTTTATAAAGATCAATGCTGGGGAACTACCCATACATATGTTATACAAATAAAAAGCTTTAATAAAAAAAAAGAAAGAAAAATAGCTGATTAAGAGAAAAAGCTGTTAGTTCTATGATATCCAAGTGTGGAATGTCTATATCAGCAAAAATCTCACTCTCTCCATCTCCCTTCTCTATACCTTTGCTCAGGCTCTTTTTCATTTGTGAAATTCACTCCCTTCTCACCTACCCCTTCTTAAATCCTTAGTTTCAAAATTCAGATTAATAATTACCTTTTTTTTTAACTTGCTCCTGCCCCCAAATACTAGTTTTGCCTCTAAAAACTTTTGTTTTGATGTCTTCATTTTATCTGTGTTCTATTTATATGTGCACATGTCATGTATCCCAAAGCACCTGGAGAACAGGATATTTTTGTTTTTGGTGAGTCACGTGAGCAGATCTGAACTTAAGGATAATTACTTTGTCTGTATAGGATAAACTAGAGGGGTGGATAATTTAAGACAGGGAATTCAATTAGGAGGTTCTTGCAGTAATCTAGATGAGAATGAGGTCCTGAACTAAGGTGGTAGCTATGTGAATCAAAAAAGGAGTTGGATGAGAGAAATATTATGAAGATAAAATATAAAATTTGGTAATTAAGTGAATATGTGAAGTGAGGAACATTTGAGGAGTTGAGCATAATGCTGACATTATAAATCCAGCACTATAGAAACAGACTTAATGGGTTCTGGAAGGTAAAGCCCAGAGTAAAGGGGTAAAAGAGGAAGTCAAGAAGGAATAAGGGATATTCCCATTGGCCTATCTATGATGAATTCTGGGATAGCCTAAATCCAGGCAGGGAATAAGAAGGAGTTAAAAGACAAAGGATCCCTCTCAGTAGCTGAATGAACTCTGGGGTGAGTTGGGGCACAAGAAAGGAAGGGTGCTTATCTCTACTTTACATTTTTCAAGAAAACTCATGATTTTGACATGCTCATAAGATCAGCTTGTTGGCAAGCTTTTAAGTTGGCATTGGTATTTAATGAATATAGATAGATATAGATAAAGATATACACATGCACATAGTTGACAAAAATAAACACAGTACAATTTTGAATTTTCTATATATTTCAGTCAATTCTGTACTATAAAGATGTATTCTTTTGAATACAATTTGCAAAAGCCTGAGTATTCCTTTTCTAATGGTCAAGGATGTTCTCAATGGTTATCTTTTTAAAGGTTCTATTGAAATAGTAAAGTAAGTGTATTGATGGATAGTTTATATTGTCACCATTTTTCCAGTAATAATGTCCAAAGACTTCTATGCCTTTCTCATTCAGATACCTTGAAATAATTTCCTCAAAGTCCAAACAATTTTGCCACTAGCATAACAGATCTCCTGTGTATACTTGGTTTATTCCAGCTGCTCTTTGCATACTTGTTTTCTTTAATGACACATTCATTTCCTCATATAGTACATATGGGACTAATATGTTAGAGTCCAAATGTGGTAGCTCTATGTCATTGAGGGGAATTGGCATTTAGCATAAAAATCCATTTTTTTATTCATTGTCTATCCAATTTCATCTTTTAACACCCCTGAGAAGACTGTTTAAATGGGTCTCTTGCCAAGCTTTCTCTAAACTTGTTTTCTCACCAATATTTCTTGCTATTTTATGGGATACAATGTTCATAATCTCCCATCATACTCCTCAATCAGATTTTCAAATGAGTTTAAGTTCTAAAATTTCATTGCTCTTGGCTGCCATATCTTTCTGCTTGGCAAGCATATTGAATGTTTACTGGCTTATGTGGTTTCTAGACTCTTTTGTTCTCAGTATGCCATTTGTTTTATATGGGTTAAACTCACTTAGAAAATTGTAATTGGTTATGTCAGTATCAGTCTCTATTTCCTATTTTTCAGTGCAAATAGCTTGTTTAAATAGGTCAGTCTGTAGTTGCCTTGATTGCGCAAGCTAACCTCTTACTTTCAATAATGTTTCTAATTAGTTCTTAATTTTGAGCTTTACTAAACTAAATGGCTAATTTATACATGTTTCTCTATCAGTAACTAGTCATTTCCTATCTATAAAAATGTAACAGAATTCATCTAGGTAATGTTCTTTGGTGATGATGATAATGACAAATAAATCAGATGATTCAATATGATCTATGAATCTTTGTTTTCTCCAATTCTACCAAGTTGTATTTTCTAGTATTTTTTTTTTTTGGTTATCTTCCCCTATGCCTCCCTTGCATCAAGGCCACCAAGTATTAAATTGTATCTGAAATATGTTGGATGATCTTTCCTAGTTCTTTATAGAATTTGCCTGCCTATTCACCCATTTCAACTTGCATTGGTGCATAAGCTTCAGTTTTATTCCTTTTAGTCTTTTTTTGAAAATGCTTATCATGTATACTACTGTACAAGATATCCAAGTGACTCATATAGTCTTTATATATTAAATTAAACATATTTAAACAAATGATTTACTTTCTGATGCAAGGAAATTTATAAAACCTTCTTCCAACTAAAAATGTCCTTTTCCCCTATATTAGTTTATATCAAGAATGTCAAGATAGATATGATTCAGTTCATCTAGCACTTCGTTCTCTCATCGATTAGTGAACAAGCATGTCCCATTTAAAATATCAAAAACTCGATTAGTGACCCCAGCTTCTGGAATAAGTATTCACTATTTGACAAAAACTGCTGGGAAAATTGGAAACTAGTGTGGAAGAAATTAGGGCTTGGCCCACAACTAACACCACATACCAAGATAAGATCTAAATGAGTTCATGATCTGGTTATGAAGAGTGATATTATAAGTAAATTAGAGGAATGTAATATAGTTTACCTCTCAGACCTATGGAGATGGAATAAATTTATGTCCAAAGAAGAACTGGAACTCTTAATTGAAAACCAGATAGATAACTTTGACTATATTAAGTAAAAAAGTTTCTATACAAACAAAACCAAAGCAGTCAAGATTAGGAGGGAAGCAATAAATTGGGAAATCATCTTTACATTTAAGGGTTCTGATAAAGGTCTCATCTCTAAAATATATAGAGAATTGTCTCATATTTATAAGAATTCAAGCCATTCTCCAATTGATAAATGGTCAAAGGATATGAACAATTTTCAGAGGATGAAATTAAAACTATTTGTAGTCATATGGAAAGGTGCTCCAAATCACTATTGATCAGAGAAATGCAAATTAAGACAACCCTAAGGTACCACTACACACCTGTCAGATTGGCTAAAATGACAGGAAAAGTTAATGATGAATGTTGGAGGGGATGTGGGAAGGCTGTGACACTGATGCATTGTTGCTGGAGCTGTGAACGGATCCAGCCATTCTGGAGAGCAATTTGGAGCTATGCTCAAAAAGTTATCAAACTGTGCATACCCTTTGACCCAGCAGCATTTCTATTGGGCTTATATCCCAAAGAAATCATAAAGGAAGGAAAGGGCCCCACATGCGCAAGAATGTTTGTGGCAGCCCTTTTTGTAGTGGCTAGAAACTGGAAACTGAATGGATGCCCTTCAATTAGAGAATGGATGAATAAATTATGGTATATGAATATTATGGAATATTATTTTTCCGTAAGAAACAGCCAGCAGGATGATTTCAGAGAGGCCTAGAGAGACTTACATGAACTGATGCTGAGTGAAATGAGCAGAACCAGGAGATCATTATATATGGCAACAACAATACTATATGACGATCAATTCTGATGGACATGGCTCTCTTCAACAATGAAATGTTTCAAACCACTTCCAACTGTTCACTGAAGAAAGCCATATACACCCAGAGAGAGGGATGTGAAATGTGGACCACAACATAACATTCTCATACTCCTTGATTGATGTTTGCTTACATTGTGTTTCCTTTATCTGATATGTCTTTCGTGTAGATACGATTTTTCTTGCACAACAATGATAAGTGTGGAAATATGTATACATATGTTCGATCTGTTAAGTATTTTAACATAATTAACATGTAGTGGATATCCTGCCATCTAGGGGAGGGGTGGGGAGTAGGGGGAAAAATTTGTAACAGAAAGCTATGTAAGGGTTAATGTTGAAGAATCACCCATACATATGTTTTGCAAATAAAATTAAATTAAATTTAAAAAAAAACAACCTCAATTAGTGTTTACATATGGACTAAAGCCAAGTAATTCTTAGGACCCCCCTGCTCCCCCCATTTCTACTGCTTAGTTGTCATCATGCAGAAATAAAAGGGTAATAACTAGCTAGAATATGTTGAAATAAATGGGTAGCGCAGAGGAATGCAGTCTAGTTAGTATTTTTCCTTTATTTTATGAGTTGTCGGTATCTAAGAATTCTTTATCAAGTGACTAGCCTAATGATGATGAGCTTTTCCACATTTTAAAAAATAAAATTTTATTGATATCTTTTTATCACCTAAATTTAGCACCGTATCTATCCTTTTATAGTCTCACATGGAGGCAGCCTATATAACAAAGATATATAAAAGTTAAGGAAGAATAAGAGGAGGGAAAGTCGACAAAACTGGTAAATTTGCAGTAGTCCAGATGTGAAAAGATGAAGGTCTCTACCAGAGTGGTGCCAGTCATCAGAGAGAAAAGTGAACTTATACAAGAGATGCTATGAAGGTAAAATCAATAAAGACTGGCAACAAATTGAATATACTCCCACAGCTGGGCAAATATCACTCTGATTCTATTTCCTCAAGCAGAAAATTAACTAAGTAATATTGTGTTGAGGAAACTTTTTAACCTTATTTTCACTTGCCTTCAAAAATGTTGCTCTATTCTATGTAAATAGCAATGACTGAGCTGACTAGAAAAGACTGAAAATGTGGAACCTTTGTTCCTTTTTCTCCTCCAAAAGTTATTATAGTTTGTTCCCTTCTAGGTCTCTGCATTTTTATTACATTTTTTTCATTTTATTTTCATGGAAATTTTAGTCCAAGGGAATGGTTTGGGAGTAAATGCTATCAGTTCATATTCCCATATTCTTACCTCCATTGGGCATTAGTCCCATATACAGGCATTTACTGGGAACTTTAGAAGGGTAACAGAAATAGGAATAACCTACTGGTCATTGTGGAGATGTTTCTTTCTTTAATGATTTCAAAACATACAATACAGTTCTTTTCTCTTACTGGTCTCCTACCTCCTTAAATAAAATAATAAGAAGAGGATTTTTGTGGGTCAGCTCTGTTTATATAAAACAACATATGTTGTTTTATAACAAAGTATATCTCTCTGTTGTCTCTCTAGAGCAGGATTGTGCTCTAAATAGCCCAGTTTCTTAATAATCTCTCCTGGAACAATTAATCAATTTCCTTTTAAAAATCCATTTAGATTTTTTCAGCCTACACATTGTCTTGGAATCTAAGCTTTCACAAGATCATTGTACTCAATTCAATCTAAGAAATATTTATTAATACCTTCTATGTGCTTGGTACCAAGCCAAAAATGAGAGAACCTACTCTCAAAGATTGACATTTGGGGATGGGGGGGTAGGAGGGGGAAGGAAAGAGAATACAATTTGTACACAAATAATTGCAGTGTAAAGAAATTGAGGAAATAAAATTTTGGGGAGACTACCTGCCAAGACAAACCCTGGAACTATATGGACACAATTACCAAACACTTTTTACACAAATAAAATCAGATCTAAATAACTGGAAAAATATCAGTTGGTCATGGGTAGGCCAAGCTAGTATACTAAAAATGACAACTCTATCTAAATTATTCTACTTATTCAGCACCATACCAAACTGCCAAAAATTATTTTATTGAGCTAGAAAAAAAAAAAAGGAACAAAATTCTTCTGGAAAAAAATTCAGGAATATCAAGTGAACTAACCAAAAAAAAAAAAAAAATGCAAAGGACAGAAGCCCAACAGTACTAGTTCTAAAACTCCATTATAAAGCAGCAGTCACCAAAACTATCTGGTACTGGTTGAGAAATAAAGTGGTGAATCAGCAGATTAGGTTAGGTTTAAAAGATGAAATAATCAATGACTATAGTAATCTCCTGTTTGATAAACCCAAAGATTCTATCTTGTGGAATAAGAACTTACTATTTGACAAAAATTGCTGGGAATATTAGAAAACAGTATGTCAAAAACTAGCCATAGACTAATATCTCACACATCATACCAAAATAAAGTCTAAATGAGTACATAATTCAGGCATAAAGAATGATATTATGAGCAAATTAGAAGCATAAGGAATAATTTACCTATCAGATAAAGGAGAGAGGGATTTATGACCAACTAGAGAACATTATGAAATACAAAATGGATAATTTTGATTGCATTAAATTAAAAAGATTTTATACAAACAAAACCAATGCAGCAAAGATTAGAAGGAAAGAAGAAAGCTGTAAAACAATTTTTATAGCCAGTGTTCCTGATAACAGCCCCATTTCTAAAATACAGATATAGAACTGACAAATTTATAAGAATACAAGTCATTCCACAATTAATAAATCAAAGAATATAAACAATTTTCAAATGAAGAAATTAAAGCCATCTGTAGTTACATAAAAATGCTCTAGATCACTATTTACTAGAGAAATGCAAATTAAAACAATTCTGAGGTATCACCTCACAGCATCAAATAGGCTAAGATGACAGGAAAAAATAATGATAAATATTGGAGTTAATGTGGGAAAACTGGGACACTAATGCATTGTTGGTGGACCTGTGAACCGATTCAACCATTCTGGAAACCAATTTATAACTATGCCAAAAAGGCTATAAAACTGTTCATATCCTTTGATCCAGCAGTGCCAATAATGGGTTTGTATCCCAAAGAAGTTATATAAGAGAGAAAAGTATCCACATGTGCAAAAAATGTTTGTGGAAGCTCTTTTTGTGGTAGCAATAAATTGGAAAATGAGTAGATACCCATCAATTAGGGAATGGCTAAATAAGTTGAGACATATGAAAGTAATGGAATATTATTCTATTAAAAATGATGAACAGGATACTTTTAGAAAAGTCTGGAAAGAACTGATGTTGAAGCAAGGAAAGAATTAGGAAAATGTATGCAGCAACAAGATTGTTAATTATGATATATATGGCTCTTCTCAGCAATTCAGTGATTCAAGGCAATTCCAATAAACTTTAGATGGAAAATTCCATTCACATCTAGAGAGAGAACTATCGAGACTGAATGCAGAGCAAAGCATACTGTTTTCACCTTTTTTCCTATTTTTCCCTCCATGGTTTTTCCCTTTTATTCTGATTTTTCTCTTCCCAAGATGACTTATATGGAAATATGTAAAAAATGAATGTACATGTATAATATGAAAAATAAAATAACACCAAATAGGGAAAAAAGAGTAAAAATTGAGGAACCATAGGGGATCAGTATTTGAGATGGGAAAGATGGGAGAATTCACAAAGGAGTTGACTCCTGAACTGAACCTTCAAAAATGACAAAGATTCTGAGAGGTAGCTGAAGCCACACTTGATCTAAAATGCTTCCTGCCTCCAGTGGGACCTGGCTCTTCTTTATCATGGCACTAACTTGCTAGGCAACTAGACATTCCCTTTTCTTTTCTCTCCTAGGCAGAAAACACCACCTTCTTCTCTCTAGGAAATCATTTAGTTATTCCATAGTAGCTCTAGAGTTCATTACTCCTTGTTCATCACTACAACTTCCAGATTTTCTCTTTATTAACTTGCCATATATAGCCAAAAATTTAAAAATTTCAATCACATAACCTGTACTTTCATTTCTTTCTCGTATTTATTACCCACTCTCTCTTTATCACCTTTTAAACCTACTTACCACCTATTCACTACCAAATCTTTCCTATCTACTCATTATCTCTTCTCTAATGTACATTATATATTTAATAAAAAGAAAGAGCCTGGCTATTTATTAAATAGAAAGAAACAAGGGAAAGGTATTAAAAGATCTAACTTCATTTCAATTTAGCAAATATTTGTTGAGAGTCTGTTATCTGCACTATAAAAGTTTTCATGGAATAATGATTTTTAAAAAGATATCATTTGTGCCTTTAAGGACTTCCCATCAAATAAAAGGAATTGTACAAATTTATAGACACATAATATGAAATAGAGCGTAATATATAAGGTAAAATGTGATAAGTAGCAAAAAAAAATGCTAAAAACTTAATTTGATGCAGAAGCTCAAACTAACTGAAAACTAGTTAGAAGTGAAATAGTCTGTTTCTATAGATAGGGAGTTCCCCATCATTGGAGGTCTTCATACAGAGGCAGAATGTTATTTGTCAAGGATTAATACAGAGTTTTCCTATTCAGGTACAATTTGAACTGAGGTATTTTCAAGTTCTGACTCTATTATTCAGTGTATCTACATTTGATGCAAACCTAAGTTACTTTGCATGATTTAGGAAGTTGTTGTTTTGTTTTGTTTTGTTTTGTTTTTTTTAACAGAGCTGACTTTGTTATAAAGGAGCTTCATTAATATCAAATACAGAGGACTCATCAATCAAAGTATCACAGTAACAGAGAGGGATTTTTGTTTTGGCTTGGGAGAGAAAGTCAGGAAAATGACAAAAGGAAATGTACAAATCTGTGAATTCTAAGAGAGGGAAGTTGCTAAAATTTTATTTCTGAGTGCAGGAGTTCTCTTGGCTTCTCAGGCAGTCCTTCTTCCTTCATTATTGTCAATCTTTTGATTGACTTCAGTAGGCTGGATGTTTAAATGGGGTAACTGCAGGCAAGGAAGATAGAAGAGATTCTACTGGGCCTATATCCCAAAGAGATTTTAAAGGAGGGAAAGGGACCCACATGTGCAAAAATGTTTGTGGCAGCCCTTTTTGTAGCGGCAAGAAACTGGAAATTGAAAGGATGCCCATCAATTGGAGAATGGCTGAATAAATTATGGTATATGAATGTTATGGAATATTATTGTTCTGTAAGAAATGACCAACAGGAGGATTTCAGAGAGGATTGGAGAGACTTGCATGAACTGATGCTGAGTGAAATCAGCAGAACCAGGAGAACATTATACACAGCAACAAGACTATACGATGATCAATTTTGATGGACATGGTTCTCTTCAACAATGATGTGATTCAAACCAGTTATTCAGCAATGAAGATAGTCATATACATCCAGAGAGAGGCCTGTGGGAACTGGGTGTGAACTACAACACAGCATTTTAACGCTTTCTGTGAATGTTTCCATACATTTTGTTTTCCTTCTTAGGTTGTTTTTTTTCTTCTTCTCTTTCTAGATCTGGTGTTTCTTGTGCAGTAAGATAACTGTAGAGATATGTATACATGTATTGTATTTGTCATATAATTTATCCTATTTAGCATGTATTAGATTACCTGTCATCTAGGGGTGGGGGGTGGGGGGAAGGAGGGGAAAAGCTTGGGGAAAAAAAGTTTTTGCAAAGGTCAATGTTGAAAAATCACTCATATGTTTTGTAAATAAAAAGCTTTATATATAAAAAAAAGGAAGATAGAAGAGATGCTTTGAAAATTTTCACTGACCATCTTCAAGCCTTAACACATTCCTTTTGTATTGGGAAGCAATAAGCAAAGAAACTTGGTATGGGATGATCAAGTTAGGTACTTGTTTTAAGCAAAGGCATCAAGTGGCCTTGGAAGCAAAGAAGTAAGACTCTCAGCAGTAACTAACCCTGCCACAAGTGGTTAACATGATTATTCACCTCATGACACCAGATCAGAAAATTTCAGAGTTGGAAGGGACCTTGAAGGTCATAAATTCCTACCTGGTCTGGAGGCATGAATTATTTATACAATATACCTTCTAAATGGTCAGTACGCTTCTGCTTAAGAAACCTCCAATCTCAAAGAACTCATTATCTCCTGAGGCAGACCATTTTACTTTTAACAGCTTTAATTATTAATTCCAATTCTGCTTCCCAAATTTTTCCTCCCTCTAGCTTCCACCTAATGGTGTTTCCCTCTTCAACATGGTATCTCTTTGTACTTGAAGACACATATTATGTTCCCTCAAATTCTCTTTTTCTCAAGGGTTTACATTTATACTTTCTTCATCCTATATAAATGGAATATAGAATTTTTGTCCTCAGGTTCTATAATTCCACATATAGCATGATGATATTCTTGATTGTGGACAAATGGAATTTTGAGGTGTTGGAGAGACTAAATAAAGTTATCAAGCAGATAGTTTGAAAGACAAGTATGAATTCTAGAAGGGAGACTAGATCTGAAGGTGTATATATTTGGCACAAATTAAAGTGGATGACATCTACAGAGAGAGAAGGGGAAGAAGACCAAGGGCAAAGTCTTGGAAGACACCTACATTTAGAAGACAGAAAGAGGATGAGGAGCTAACAATACAGAAAGGAAGATCAAGGAGGAGTGCTCAAAGAGAGAAGAAAAACTTACATAGTACTTTGCTATAGAAACCAAGAGAAACAAGAGTTTTTTGAATGTTTCAAGAATAAAAAGAAAGTTCAAGAAAAAATATTAAATTTTATAATGAGGAAGTGCTGAGTATTTTTTCAGTGATCAATGTAAATGAAACAGGTAATGGAAATTATACTGTAAGTACCCAAAGAGTCAATGTTTTAGTAGAGATGAGGAGGAAATGAGTTTAGATGACCCTTTTGGGGAAATTTATCAATGAAAGTAAGGCCAAAAATAGGGTCATAATTTAAGATTATAGTGAGTAAAAGGTAGATTTTTAGGATAAAAGTTGTAAGCATGTCTATCAGACTAAAAAGAAAGTATCTTCTTGGAGAAGACATTGACTATATATAAAAAAAAAGAAGCGATCTATCAAGAAGTAAGAACTTGGAGGTGGAAAAGAATAGATAAAGCATGAAATCTTGGTTTTGGATTGTGGAAGTAATTAGCATTGGAAGAAAAGAAAGTGTACATTTTCCTTTGAGAAAGGAAAAAGAAAGAAATAGATGAAAATACAATGAAGTGTATGGGCTACATTTCAGTCTAAGACAGAGCCCTAGCCTATAAATTTGTTCATTGCTTTTTTTTCCTGTATTACAGGCATTAGTCTATCCACTTAATAATAACCAACATGTCAAGCACATTAAGCTTAAATAATGCTTTCCTCAGAATGTCTCCTCTGAAGTAGGTAGTTCAAGGATTGTAGGGTCTTTTAAATGAGTTTAAAATCAATTTTTCCCCTAGCAGTGTCATTACTGGGTCTGTATCCCAAGGAAATCATGAAGGAGGAAAAAGATGCAAAAATGTAGCAGCTCTTTTTGTGATGGCAAAGAATTGGAAAATGAGTGGGTGCCCATCAATTAGGGAATGGCTGAACAAGCTGTGGTACATGAAAGTAATGAAATATTATTGTTCTATAAAAATGATGAACGTGCTGATTATGAAAAGGCCTGGAAAGATTTACATAAACTGATGCTGACAGAGACAAGAAGAACCCAGGAATACATTGTATACAATAACAGCAAGAATGTGCAATGATCAACTATGATAGGCTTGGTTCTTCTCAGTGGCTCAGTGATCCAAAGCAAACCCAATAGATGCCATATCTGCATCCAGAAAAAGAATAAGGAGACTGAATGTAAATCAACACATGCTATGTTCACTTCTTTTTTTTCTGTTTTTTTGTCTCTCCCATGATTTTTCCTTTTTCCTCTGATTTCTTCCTCCCATCATGATTCATAAAGCAATGTGTATTAAAAGTTAATTGCTCAACCATTAAGCATTTATTAAATACCTACCATGTACCACATGCTGTATTAGGTGCTGGGGATAAAAGACAAAACAAAATAGTCCCTGTTCTCCAATAGCTTATATTACGTTATAGGAGGCATCATGTAGACATTCAGGATGTCCCCAAAGTCTTAATATAGTTTTTAAATTCACAGAGCTTTTGGGAAATTCTCCATAAATTCAAAAGAGACAGAAAGAGAGAGAGAGAGAGAGAGAGAGAGAGAGAGAGAGAGAGAGAGAGAGAG
>JAJPUD010002952.1:218787-272947 GCA_023553655.1 Myrmecobius fasciatus
GCTTTTTGCTGAGGCAATTGGGGTTAAGTGACTTGCCCAGAGTCACACAGCTAGGGAATGTTAAGTGTCTGAGACCAGATTTGAACTCAGGTCTTCCTGACTTCAGGGCTGGTGCTCTAACCACTGCGGCACCTAGCTGCCCCTGGATTGCATATTTTTAAGAATTAGAGAAAAACACTAGCCCTGAATTCAGGAGAATCTGAAGACACCAGGAAGAAAAGGTTATTTATTGATATTATCCAAGATTACAGAGAAGTCAAAGAGGATGAGGCCTGAGCAAAGGCCATGGCTCTGGCAATAAATTGGTCATTGATAACTTTGAAAAGAGTAATTTCAGTTGAATGATGAGATTCAAAGCAATGCTGCAGAATTTTTTAGAATAAGGTGAGTATAGCTTTCAAAAGGAGTTAGTTTAGCGACAAGGAGGAGGTGAGATACAAACTAATAACTTAGTTGAGATCATAGGATTAAGTAAAGATGTTTTGAAAAAATAGTAGAGACATGAGAATATTTATAGACAGTAGAGAATAAGGCAATTGACAGAAAGATAAAAGAGAGAATGGAGATGAGAGTGAAAGAAATTTCATAAAGTAAATGAGATAAGATGGCATGGGCAACTGAATGTAGAATGGCTCATCTTGGTCAAGAGAAAAGCTACTTCTTCCTCTGAAACTTGAGTGAAGGGAAAAATGGTAGCAGAAGATGTTTAAAAGATGTGAGAATGGCCTCTATTTTTCAGTGAAGTATGGAAATCTTCTAAATGGTCTTCCTTGCCTCAATTTTCTACCTACTCCAATCTACTGAACTGACATGATGAATTTGCTCAAGCATTAGTCTGACTTTGTCAAAACCCTGCACAATGAACTACAAGAACTCCCTGTTACTTCTAGGTTAAAATGTAAGCTTATAGATATTTAGAGCTCTTCGTAACCTGGGTCTTTCCTTTCTTTCCTGACTTCTTCTTTAATCCCTTCAAATGTTCAAATCCATCACAAATAGCCTAATGACTATTCCTTGAATGGGAGTCTCCATTACTGTTTCTGAATTGGTACTAGTTGTCCCCCATACCCCTCTCCTTAGCTTAGATAGTATGAGAAGGAGGAGCTCTGGTTGACTTAAAAAGAGATATGATTTGAAACAGCTTCTGAGAAAAATATAATAGCCAATTGGTGCTATGAAAACCTACTTTAGATAATATAAACTAAATTTCAAGTGGAAAATGCAGGATTAGAATCAGAAAATCAAGTTTAAAATCCAGATTATCTCTATCACTACCTCTGTGACTGACAACAAGTCACTTAATCTATTTGGGCCCCAATTTCCTTATCTGTAAAATGATCTGGGGAAGGATAAGGCAAACCTCTCCAATATCTTTGCCAAGAAAACCCCACTTGGGGTCACCAAGAGTCAGACAAGATTAAAAACGACTGAACAACAGCAAAATGAGAGTACTGGACTAAATGACTTCTGAGATCCCTATAGCTTTTGATCATGGGAATCATTTTCTGGCCCTCTGCCTGTTCTCTTCCCTTGGCTTCCAAGATACCACATTTTCTTGGCTTTTCTCATCCCTCTCTAATAAAACATATCTGTCTTTGTCACTGGCTTCTCATCATTTTTCTGGCCCCTCAATGAGGATATCACTGAAGGTCCTTCTTTATTCCCTCTATGCTCTACCCTTCCCAATTATATTCACTTCTTTGGCTTCAATTATCATGTATAGTCAGATGATTCTCAATCTCTCTCTTGAGCTCCTTTCTGTCCATATTATTATTAGCATCTCCGTTACATGAAAATTTGATCATGTCATTTTATCAAAAACTTTAATGACTTTCTATCATTAACTAAGTTCAAACTGCTAATCCTGGAATTCAATGCTCTCCCTTCTGGCCTTACTCAATCATTCCAGACTTTTTTTTTAATATGACTCCTTTCTAGCCACCTTACCCTCCAATCCCAAAGAGAACACATTACATGTTCTTTTCTTCTTTTGATCATGTTGTTGTAAGTTGGTAGAATGACTCTCTTCCTCTTCTGGTAAAATCCTTCCAACACTTTTAAGCCCAACTCATTGCTGCCTCCTCCACAAAACCATCTCTAATCTCACATTTGGTAGCAACCTTCCTATTTGCATCCCACAATGCACATAGGTCTGCCAGTCTTAAATGTATTTATTTTATAATGTGAAGTATATTAGTTATCTATGCCTATGTCTTATCTCCCTCCCTATCCACCCACTCATGCTACCTCACTCAAGTGGTAGTATGACATGGTAGATAAAGAAAAATGTTAAAACCAGAGTGGAAGTCCCTCCTTTGACATAAATTAACTACAATACAAATTTATTAAATTAATCCTAAACAAGTAATTTAATCTCTAAATGATGATCCCTTCCCTGGTGGAGTTCCCTATACCAATGAATTTATCGATCCAGATTTTATACCTATCCTCACATTAGATTGCAAACTTTATGAGTGTAGAGATCAGTGTCTTATCTAAATTTTTTATCTCTCCTGGTACTAATTTTCAGAAGGGGTACTATTCTCCACACAGCAGGAAGGCTGGATAGATAGATAGGTAGGTAGGTAGGAAGAGAGAGAGAGAGAGAGAGAGAGAGAGAGAGAGAGAGAGAGAGAGAGAGAGAGAGAGAGAGAGAGAGAAATTATTATCTTTATCTACTCATGTATGTATCATAGGTAGATAGATAGATACATTCCTTTATTTATTCTTCCATTTTATCTATATGTATATCACATTTACATATGGAATATACCCAAAGAATAAATGAAATGGAAAATCAGACTAAAGCAGGGGCAAGTGAACCACAAATCCTAAGAATTAATTTTTAAATGATATTTCATAAATATATTTTAATATTATTTAACATTATATTTAATATATTTTTGAATCCTATGTATTTTATTTTACACATACAAAAACATTGTTCTGAGATTTCACCAGACTTACAAAGGGGCTCACTAGACAAAAAAGGGTTAAGAACCTCCAAACCAGAGGATCTTCAAAATCCTATTCATCTTTGATCTTTTTTCAACATCTTAAAATTTTGTTAGAAATGTTGGTCTGATGTACTGAAACTTAAGGAACCTAGTATTTCTTATTTTTAAAATGTTTTGCTCTCAGTATAAAAAAAAAAAAAATGAGAAAAGAAATCTAATTAAGGCTGCATAGTGTAACAGAGAATGTTAATCAGTCCCCTGGTACTTCACCATGTTAAAGCAATGCAGGAGTAAATTCTGTCAGGTCTTATTAAACTGGAAAATCTACAGTGGAAACTGTACCATGGGCTATTCATATCATTGAAGGATCATTCTAAGTTTAGAAGGGGCTCTTCAGGATTAGACTGGTCACCAGGTGGTGATTTTGTTTTTGGTCAAATCAACTTATGGAACTGCCTAGTAAAGCATGAAGGGGTCATGCTCTGAATGAGTGAAGCAGTGCCCACATTAATGAAATCTCAGTCTCCTGAAGTTTTGAAGAAGTTATTATGTGTGTTAGACTTAGTGCTTTCCTCACTGTCAAGGAGATGCCAAAAAGTACCTTTTTTATTCTTATTTTAAAGGACCTAACCAGAAATAAATTGAATAAGGTGTTTTTTTAAAAAGCACATTCAATTCTTTTCTAATCAGTCGTGCTTTTGAGCTATCTCTAATCAGCAGCTTCTGCATCTTTAGACATTCAATTTTTATCATCCGTGCCAATTCCTAAAGGCTGCTGGTGATTCCAAACTAAGTCAAGCTGCTCTCACCTTTCTGTTGCTACATTATTTCTTGGCTATGTGTGAGAATGTTCAAACACAGACCAATTTCCTTCACATGCTTCCCAAGATAGTGAATCAGGCAAGAAACAAGAGGAGTAAGGAGTCAGAGCTGTGGCACTAATTTGCAGAAGGGATATGCTTGGCAGACCACCCTCGCTCTTCCCATCTCATCACAAGTACCCTGGCATGATTCTGAACCTCAGGCTTCAAATAGTTCTTTATTCTTCAGCATCAGAAAATGCCTTCCTCACTAACTACGTTACTTGCTTTGTAAGGCAGTCAAATGCAGTAGCAGTGCTATCATCCTTACATTTCTGCCTATCAATCTTGGACCCAAGAGATTCCCAGCAGAATGAATTACTCAGTGTATAGGCATTGTAATGATCTGATCCTGTAGATAGTCTTATAGAAAAGTCTTCCTATGCATAGCTTTTAGAAATCATTGTGGGTGACTAAAGGCTATGTAGCAATACATGAACACTTTATGTTAAACAATTTATTCATCACTCGAAAACAATTTCACAATCCAAATTTTTCAATTTTCCCATCTTTCAGAAAATAATATAAAAGTCCTCAGGAGAAAAACTTTTTAAATCATCCCCTTTTCCCTAGCCAGATCCCTTTGATCACCCTAGACATATTTTCTGTCACCTATTTCTATATTTTGTTTGTTATTCCTCTGAACCTTCATATTTCTAGTCAGGAGAAGCTTTGTGGAGAAGGTAGAATTTCACTAGTTGAATGATGGGAGTGCAAGCTAGAAAAGGGATGTATGTCACAGGAAAAGATTATAAAAGGGTAATAATTAGTGGATGAATGAATAAATGCTATAGTGGGCAGCAATTAAGGGAACCAGAATAGGAAAAGTAAGGCATATACAGCATGACCATGAGGGAACCTTTCTCTAATAATGAAGAAGTATGTTATAGTGGGAAAAGTACTGGTTTTACTGATCAGCTGATTTGAGTTCAAATCTCATTTTATACAATTCCTAACTGTATAGACTTAGACAAGTGTTGCCATCTAAAAAGTGTGTATTGGGGAAAATAATGATACATATTTGTGAGCAAAACATTTTCTAAACCTTAAAATATCATAGAAATGTAAGCTACCAAAACCAATGTCTATTTCATGACTCATATCAGTCACCCATGGTGCTAGAATTCATCACTTGGAACGGCATTTTTTGGTGATGGGTCCCTATGCTGTTAGCTGAGCTGGTCCTTGGACAGCAATTATTTTCTTTCATCAGGACTATATTCAAAGACTCTCCAGCTTGATAGAAAGTTTCATTTTTTTTGCTACACTAACAGCTTTTCAGAAGCCAGAGTGGATGTTAAGAATTGATGAATATTTATAATATATCAATGTAACTTTAAAATTCTGGGTAAAATATTTTTAAGTAGATTCCATCTGCCATCAATTTAGGCACCAGAGAAAAGTGGTTACAATCATTAATTCCAAATTAAAGGTGGGGAGACATTTCCATTCCCAAACTATGTTTTTTATTTTAGAATCCCAAATGCCTATTGCATGGCTAATGGCCAAATGTTCCAACAGATTTCCCTTTCTAATTGCTGAAATGGTGTTGGTGCTGGGTATGGTGGTGTCTGTGGGCTGGGGAGATGAATCATCCATGCAATTTGATCATTTGGTACAAGCTGCTTTCTCTGTCCAACAGATTTATGATCGGTATCAGGGCTGCAAAGTCCAGCTGCTACATACGCCATCACCTCCTGAAGCTGCCCGGCATGAGATTTCAGTTTAGCATGTAATTCCTTATGGCCCTGTGCTTTGTAAAGAAATAGAAAAGCATAACACGTCAGGGGTTTGCAGCATTATTCTTTTGGAAAAGTTCTAGATCTTGCCAACTTTCTTAACAATATATTGATGTGTCCACTTCCAATATCCTTTCATTCCAAATTAGCCCTTAAGCTACACCCCATGGATTTAGACAGCAGCCCAGTGAGGAAATTACTTACTTAGCACTCATAAGTGAAAAAAAAGACTTTGCTAAAAAAGTATTTTATAATTTTATCAAATTATCTCCAACCTGACAATGTATGGCCATACCTCAAATTATTTTGTTTAAACCATAATTTATAAAGACAGTAAATCAATATTTCCTGGATTTAAAAGTGTCAGACAATTAACACTTCTTCCCCATTTTTGAATTGGTGTGTTTCAAATGGACTGCTGCTTTCACTTGGAGATTCAGAAAAATACAATTGATTTTTAAGGACATCAAATTTCCTTTTCCTTCCAATTTTCAAAAAGAAGAGTTACAAATATGAAGTTGAATATAGAAGCCAGTTTTTCCTTCATATTGTACATGAAGCATTTTTTCAAATCTTGACTCTGTGCATGCAACTACTCTAAACCCTAAATTCAAAAAGGTCTTTTTTGGGGGAAAGGGTATTGAGAGGGCTTATACTATTTTGCACTTCGTGTGTTGTTGTTGTAGCACTTTACAAAGAAGGCATTGTATACCAACCTTTACATATCCAAAGAAAAGCACCATTCCTTATCTGAAAAAAACAACCTATATGAGAAGAATAAACAATGACTCCTAAAAAAGTCACATTCCCTCACTAAGAAATGTGGAAAATAATATGATTGAACAGGACCAAATACCAGTATGTCTCTCAGTGATGAAACATTCCTACCAGAATGTCAGTGTACCAAAAATATATCCCTATCCCCTCCTTTATAAACTAGGGACAATAATGCCTTGTACCTCATCAGTCTCTGAAGTCCCATGACACCAGGATAAATTGGACTATGTCCAAACTCCTCTGAGAAAGTTACTACATGAATAGAAGGCATTCTTATTTAGCCATTATGTCTATGTTTAATAGGAATTCTTTTTCAAAAAAAGGGTGGTGCCATGAAGGCAACTACTATGCTCAAACCTCAGGTATTGATGTTGACATGAATCATGTTGCACACATAATTCATTCTCCACAATAAGCTCTTTGTTGAACCTTCTGCTAGGGGACTTGGTCTTCCTGATCACCCCATAATGATGTGCCCTTGTATACTTCCTATATATGTATTGTTTGTGAAAAGAAGGCCACTTTTAGACTTGGTGTTTTCAAAACAGGCACATGCCATTCAAACTGTTTTCAAGTGGGAGTGGAAATATTCAAGTTTTTTTGCCTTAAGTAAGATGTTGAGACTAGTACTTAGTATACCTTTGTTCCATCTTCATTGTCATCCACAAATTCTTGTGAAGAAATCACCAGATGAGATATCAGTGTCCAATTCATATATTTTCTTTATACCCAGCAACAGACTAGTTCTTAGTTCCAGGTTGTTGCAATATGGCAGGATATCTACATAAGCAGTGTCATCCCACTCTTAAGAGAAATGATCATATCAATATTTTAAATGGTGTCTTAGCCTAACTTGGCTTCTGCCAGTTTTACTTTGGCTAAGTTCCCACTGTCCAATTTAATCAGCAGGAAATTATCAACTTTCTTTCAATATATTTCCTTTACCTTTGATGCTCAGTGGAGGCCATTCTTGGCATTCACTAGGAAGCAATGAGAACCCCGTTTGTTTTATTTTGTTTGTTTGTTTTGTTTTTTTGTCTGAAACACAAAGATGTAGTTAGGTACAAAATGAACATTGGGCTAAACAGGACCAAAGGGAGAGAACTAGAAACATCTTTACTGAAGAAAACCAGGGAACATGATTGGTCACAGTTGAAACAATAGGAATATATATTAGAAAATACCCCAAGGTATAGAAATAGTCCATCTAGTTCAGCTAGTTTCATTGATTAAGCAATTAAGAGGTTGAGAAGCAAGGATATCAGTTATAAGTCTTTCACTTCTCATTTCATAGTTTTTTTATTCAACTGATTAGAAGTTGTGGAATGGTCTGCAAATAGAAGAAAATGCTGAAATAAAGAAAACTAGTGTGTTCAGTTCTAAAAAAAACTTTAGAAAAAAACTTAGAACTCAGAGGCAACATGCCTAATATGTACTATGTAGTATTAGGATGTTTCATATTTCCATATATCTTACATGAACAAAACTTGCTTGAACAACTTTTCATACCCATAATCCCAATATCAGTATTGTTCTATTCTGTTCTCTGGGCAATGGGAGTTTTTTATAAATGGAGGTCTTCCAGGGGTGAGTAGGTGATGAATTGTTGGGGATGTTGTAGAGATGATTGTTATTTTGAATGTGGGTTTAATTCAGTGATCTTTGGGGTTTCTTTTATTTCTCTGATTCTGGGACAAGGATCAAAATAGAAAAGTTTGATTTGTAAGGTTCCTAGGAAGCTAAGTATAGTTTCAGGGCATCGTCAGTTCAGAGGATAGACAAGAAAATAGCATAGTTGGAAAACTGATTAATAGAGAAAAGAGTGGATCTGTCTATGGATGCAGTTGTATCAATTATCACCTAAAAGTAAACACAGCCTCTTTACTTGACTGTGAAGTTAACTAGAACCATGCAGGCTTAAAATAATCTAGAATTAAATTTAACTTATCTAAGTCTAGATCAGAGTTATCACTGTGAGTGACTCAGAAGGTTGCCCCTAACACTGAGAGAACCAGACTTCAGTAATAGAATAATAAATTTATTTAAGTTACATATAACATACATTAGAGTTTGCAAAGAACTTTGTATATTCATCATCATGATTTTCACAGAAACCATGGAAGGGGAAATTCCTATTTCATAGATCAAAAAGAACAACAATTAAAACTGAGAAAAGTTGTTTTTTGACTTCCTAGCCAGGAAGTGTTTATATTTGAACTTAAGTCTTTCTAACTTCAAGCACATTTTCTAATTTCTGGCTAGTTCCAGACCATGCTACCTTATCACAGTTCTTAGGGCATAATAAGTATTTAATAAATGCTTTATTATCTTTTTTGCCTGTCATTAGACCAAGTTGCATCCTCTAAATATTTATTCTGGGTAATGCCTAGTTTTGTATTTTGTTTGAAATATAAAGATGTGAGTATGGAAACAAAATTGGACTAGACAAGAACTAAGGCAGTGAACTAGAAAAGTATTTCCAGATGGCAATCCAGGAAGAGGATTGAATATGGATAGAATGAAAGAAGCACTTACTATAAAACTTCATTTTCAAATTTTCCCCTGATTTGTATTTCCCTATTGCATGATCTTTAAGGAAAAGGACAACGATTTTGCACTGAATACCCAACTTTAATACTTCTTGACTGTGTGATCATGGGTAAGTCATTTAACCTTCAATTTCCTTAACTATCAATTTCCTCATCTATAAAAGGGAATAATTTTACTTGTACCACTTTTTTTTACTAGAGTTCTAGAGAGAGAGGGGCACTTTTGAAATTAAATCTTAGAAGCACCCACTTAATAATAGATATTTTTCTTTGGAAGAATATTTCTAAATGGTATAACATGATTTCGCATAACACCATCCCAATGGCTTAACTAACCTATAGAATTGGTTTCATTTGTTAGAAAGATATAGCTTTATAACCATTGACACCACCCTGGCAGTGCTCTGCTCACTTAATTCAAATTCTAAATACAGAGGAAACATTATAATGCAGTTTGGGGAAGCATCAATACTTCTACATTACAGGCTATCCATTATATGTCAAACTGTACTAATTTATCATGGCTCGTCAACAGGCTTAACTGTACTCCTCACCCCCCAAGCAAAAGTTTGCAAAAAAGACCTCACCTCCCATCTCTTATCCTCAGAATGTTGTCCTCTGGGAAGATCTCTCCTGCAGGCTTTTGAAGGAGACCTATGTCATTTACTCATTTAGCAAGTCGAGTCTCCCTGACTTATAATTCAGATCTGTAGTAGAAGGAATAGCTCTCTTATGGATTCCCACTGCAGTGTCAATTTTACTTAAAACTTAATAACCAATAAAACACATTAAAGCAGAAGGGACTTAAGTGATAAAGTTCTCTTTTTTCCCCTCCCCCGGGTGTATAAGGAGTTGGAAAAGGCAATATTTTAAACTAGTTACTGAATTTGTTTTGTTGTTTAGAGCAGATGAAAACAAAGGGCAAGGGCATATTTCAAGGAACTGACAAGCAGTGTTGACTTGAAACCAAGCCAAGGGCTGAATCCTCTGCAGAATTGTCGATGTGTCACAAATCTAATAGAATAAATGATAGAACGAACAGCCTTTTGGCATTGACTTCCCAAAGTAACATGCTCCTTCCAGCAGGTAAAGGAGAAAAAGAATAAACAAAAAGACAGATTCTCTCAGTGCATAAAGTACTCCATGTAAGGAAGTTTAAAGCCTTGGGAGTTGCATTAATTCTTTCAGGCCACCACACTAGGGTATCAACTGCTGCTTGGAAGGATGCGAAGATTTCTGTTTTGGCAAACCTGGCTATAAAACATAACTCTGTGGAGTAAGACTCATATTTCTACTTTCATTCCAAAACGACTAGAGGTACCAGATTTAAAGACTGTTTGGAGGGAAAATATGATGGATGCCATGTCCTTCAAGACATTGCGTAGTCCCTCAAAAGACAGATGTTTCCTGGGTCCATTTTACCTAACTAGGGCCAGACAATTAGTGTAAGGTAGGAAATGATAGAGTGTGACCAAATATTCCCATATAATTTAAATGCAAAAGCATGGGAATGGAAAATCTTAACCTTCCTCCTTTGCTGCTTCTCATCTAAATCAATGTTCTTAAGATCATAGTATCACAGATTTAGAGCTAGAAGAGATTTGAGCACTAGCCCACTTCTCACTCATGTTACAGGGGAGGAAACTGAGTCCCAAAGAGTTTAAGTAAAGTTAATCAGAGGTAACACAGAGGTTACCTGGTTGCCTCATTATTACACAGGTACCAAGTAGCAGAGCTAGATGCAAATCCAGTTTCTCTGATTAAAGAACTAGAAGATTCCATAGTATTTTAAGTGAATGGAAAGGCTATCCCACTGCTTCTTCCTACACTGAATACCAGGTAAATTTGGCAATTCTTTAGTTGACCAGTTCTATATTTTTTTCTGGTGTTACAGACACAGTACCAGGCCTGGAGTAAAAAAAACAAAAACAAAAACAAAAACAAACAAACAAAAAAACAACTGAATTATTTCAATCTGGCCTCAGATTCTTACAAGTACTGTGATCCTGGGCAAGCCATTTAATATGTCTGCCTTAGTTTTCTGGTATGGTAAATGACCAAAAAATAACAGCATCTACCTCCCAGGGTAATTGTGAGGATTCAATGAAGTGACACTTGTTTAGTAATTTCTTTACACAGTGCCTGGCACATAGTAGACACTATTAAATATTAGTTATCATTACAATTACTCCTGCTACTACTTCTATAAAATATGATATTCTTTGTCTCTATTGAAATATAAGCAGAGCAAAACATAATTTTTCCTTGTGTTTGTCCTTTGGGGGATACCTTATCATTCTTGTTTTGGTAGTCAGCTCACTGAAAGGTTATCTATCTTTTTTTATTCTCTAGGTTTTTCTGATATTACTGAATTTCTCCAATCCCTTTGGCCAGGAAGCAGAAAGAAATTTAATCCCCAGTCTCTTAGTCAGTTTGTTGCCACAGACTCCAGAGTAGTCCAAGATATGTTAAAATGGCAGTCTAATGAGACCTCTAGGGCTTCCATTGCTTTCCAGAGAGGACCTCAGATAATCTCTACTCCTACCACTATGCCCCATCCTCAAAAGCTACTCTTGGAAAGAATCTGATCTTTACATTCATATTAATATGCAAAAGAGTAATAAAGCTTAAACTGTTGCCCTTTTCCTGGCTGTTTACATTTTAAATGTGAATAAAAAGCTAAAGAAATATAGCTCTGAAGGAGGGAAAAAAGAACAAGTATTTATTAAGTACCTATTATATTCTAGTCACTGTCGTAAGTACTCATCCCTAACAGGCACAAGGTTTATTATTATCTCCATTTTATAGTTAAAGAAACTGAAACAAAGATTAAATGACTTGCTCAGGGTCTCAAAGCTAGTAATTTTCTGAGTTATGTTTGAATTCAGGTGTTATTGATTCAAGGACCAGTTCTCTATCCACTGTACCATCCAACTGCCTAAATGGTACATTAGTCATTCCAATAGTTCAGTAGAAGATACTAAACTTTACCTTATCTTTTGTGAGACAAAAGAATTTTGAAATTTTCTGGAGGCCTTTCTAGAAAGCAACAGAAGCCCTTGGGTCTCATTAGGCTATCATTTACCATATCTTTTACAACCCTGGACTCTATGACAACAAACTAAGGGACTGAAGATCAAATTTCCATCTCCTTCCTAGCCAAAGGGATGGGGGAAATCTAGTAATATCAGATAAACTTAGAGAATAAAAGAGATCAGCAATCTCTCAGTGAGCTGGCTACAAAAACAAGAATGATAAGATATCCCTGAAAGAGGGAAGGTATAAAGAAATATCAAGTCTTGGTCTGCTTATATTTCAATAGAGGCAAGGAATCTCATTTTGCATTTTATTTATTATTTTAGAACTTCCCAAAACATAACTTTCCTCATCTAGTATCTTCCCTTTTTACATTCTTCTTGTCTCTAAAAACATCTCTTTCCTTGCCCCACTCAGGTAGGCATTTGCAATGATAAAGATCAAGAAAGGGGAAAAAAGATAAATCAGTTCTGCAAACTAGCCAATATATTAGATGAGATTGACAGTATATTCAGTGCTCCACACCTGCAGTCCCCCATATCAATCAAGGAAGATAGAGGTGCCATCTATCATCTCCACTATGGGATCAGGTTTTGTCAGTATAATCAGAACACTATTCAGTTGTCGTTCGTTATTGTTGTTTCCATTTATTTTTGTAGTCATTTTGTATATCATTTCTCTCATTCTGTATACCTCACTTTGCATCAGTTTATATAATGCTTTCCCCAAATTTTCCATATTCTTCAAAGTTGTCATTTCTTACAGAATAGTAACACTTTATTTCATCGAGGTACCACAGTTTCCTTATCCATATCCATATCCATCAGTAGGCAACTACTTCATTTTCAATTTTGCTACTTATTTAAAACCCATCTGTTTCTGTTCAGTTAATAACAGTAAAAGTCCTGTAAAATATATTAAGTGTAACATGTTTATTTTAGGAATAAAAGAGAAAGGGAGACATGTGCTTCCCATTCCAAATCCCCTGGGTAAGGAAAAATCTTACAGAAATTCAAGTATTAGCACCTGAAGCAAGCCAGGTATTCGAAATCTTTTGGACCAAGGGTAGAAAAGACATTTTTGAGTAGAGCAGTAGAATTATATTGGATTTAGAACAGAGGTTCTGAGTTTGAATCCCAATATCTTATGTCAATTATTATTGTATGATTTTAGATGAATAATTTAACTTATCTGGGTCTCAGTTTCCCCATCTATAAAATTGGTTTGACTAACTGACCAACAAATTTTATGTTATCTTCTAACTCTAAAGCTCTCATTCTATCATCCCAGGGACAAATGAACAGAGGATTAGCCTAATACTAAGAAATATTCCTGGTAGATCGAACCTGACAACAATCTCCATTCCTCCCACACGATTCTTATCTATATATCAAACTTCTATTGTGGAGAAGCCTCTTACTGATGCAGATGACCAATTTCCTTGTAACTAAAAGACCTAGAGAAGTGTTTTTTTGGCACTGAGAGGTTAAGTTTCTTGCCCATGGTCACACAACTAATATGTGTTGAGGGTAGAGGTGTACCCAAACCTTCCTGACTTAGTTTCTTTACTAAAATCTGAGCCAACTAGGACCCAAACAATGGCCTGAGACCTATTTTTAGTCAATCAATGATAGCCAGAGTGACTTGGATTTAAGGCATGGTTTTAGCCTGTAATTCCCAAGAAATCTCATAAGATTTCAGCAATGAAAATTTACATTCTTTTGGGCAAAGCATCTGAAGGTAAATGCATTATATCTGATGTGAATGGAGGGAAGATAAGGGAAAGGGGAGAGAAAAGAAAAGAAAAAAGAAAAGAGCTGTGTTGCCCAAGTGGTCAACTCAAGTTGGGTCCCCAGTGAGGCAGCTCCTCACTGTTGTTTGACATTTCTCTCAAAGAGAACCATGATCTTGTCAAGTAATGCCATAACAGATTTCCGGTGGAGCCAAGACGGCGAAGTGAAAAGGTGACTTTCTGCGTCCTCCTCCAATCTTCTCTCAAATCAACAATAAAATAAGCCTCTGAACTGATCTTCAAGTCAACGAACTCAGAAATAACTTGCTGATATCTCTGAAGAACTTCACATCAGGTTTGTCAAACTCGGACAGAGAGATAAGCAGAGGACTCCGGTGTAGGCCGGAAGTGAGGGTGGGACTCAGCTCAGCTCATCCTGGCAGAAATTCCAAACTCCAAACTCCAAATTCCAAACACCTGGAGTTTATCTGAGGTACTCTGGACACTTTGCCCTGATTGGAGGCAGGTGTTCTGGCAGACTTGCCTTGTTTAAGGAGTAATTTGGACTTAGTCCTAGCCCCCATTGGCCCAGCACCTTAAGTTCATTCGACCTGGTGCCCCAGGGCAAAGATCTTTGGCCGCTGTTTTTTTTCCCTACCTTAAAGAGATATCCACACTGTCTAAAAAAAATGGAGAAGCAAAAGAGAGCTCTCACAATAGACAGCTTTTATCGAGAAAAAGAAGGGATGATCCCAAATCCTGAGGTTCCTTTAGACAAAATTCCAGAAGAAGTTATTAAAGACCATCACTGGTCACTTATTCAAAAGGCCTTTCTGGAAGATTTCATAAAGAACCTCAAAAGAGAGCTAGAGGATAAATGGGAAATAAACTGAAATCAGTGCAAGAAGGATACAATATCTTGAAAGAAGGATATGATGGCCTGCAAAAGAGATATGAAAAAGACACCAATTTATTGAAAAATAAAATTAGTGAAGTGGAAAAACAGTGCAATGAACAAAAAAATTCAATTGGCCAGTTACAAAAGGAGCTTAAAAAGATAACTGAAGAAAACAACATTTTAAAAATAAGAATTGAACAAATGCAAGTGAATGACTCAATAAGACTTCAAGAATCAGTCAAACAAAAACAAAAAAATGAAAAATTAGAAGAAAATATGAAATATCTCCTAGGAAAAACAACTGACTTGGAAAATAGATCTAGGAGAGACAATCTAAGGATTATTGGACTTCCTGAAAGCCATGATGAAGAAAAGAATCTAAACACTATCTTCCCGATGGTCATTCAATGATATAGGTGAATTTCACCTATTTCTAATGAAAAGACCAACAAATCTTAACAAAAAATTTGACCTCCAAACACAGAACTCAAGAGAAGCATAAAAAGGTAAAAAGGAAAGGACTCTTGTGAACTTTATTTCTACTATGGGGATACTTAAAGTTTGGGGATATAATTAAGTAGATATTACTTTGATAATATGAAAAAGAGAACTAGAGGGGAAAAGGTTGTCATACTGGGGAAAAGAGGGAAAAAGTGGTAAAATAAGATCTAAAAATAAAGGAGGTTAAAAACAAGGTAAAATCTCTTGAAGAGTCAAAGAAAACCTAATATAATTGAGAGAAAGAGGGGAGGGAGATGAGCATTGTGTAAATCTTACTCTCATCAGGTTGGGCTCTAAAAGTGTATATCAGACACTTGCTTTCACATAGAAACTTGTCTGTTGCTAGAGGGAAGTGGGAGGGAAAGGAGGAAAAAGAAAGGGATAAATTATTAGAAGGGAAAATAGAAGAATCGGGGAAAGGAGTAAAAACAGGGGGAGGGGATCCAAAGGGTGGAGTATTGTTTGGGGGAGGGGGTCATCAAAAGCAAAGTACTGAGGAGGGGGGAAGGGAGAAAGGGGAAAGGAAAGGGGAAAACATAACTTGGGTAAATAAGATGGCAGGAAATAAAGAATTAGTTATTCTAACTGTGAATGTGAATGGGATGAACTCTCCCATAAAGCAGAAGCAGATATCAGACTGGATTAAAAACAAGAATCCCACAATATGTTGTCTACAAGAAACACATCTAAAACATAGGGACACATATAAGATGAAGGTAAAAGGCTGGAGCAGAAAATATTATGCTTCAGGTGAACAAAAAAAAGCAGGGGTAGCAATCCTTATCTCAGATCAAGTAAAAGCCAAGATAGATCTAATCCAAAGAGATAAGAAAGGAAACTGTATTTTATTAACGGGTACCATAGATAATGTAGCAATATCTATACTAAATATATATGCACCAAGTGCAATAGCACACAAATTCCTAGGGGAGAAATTAAGAGAGACGCAAGAAGAAATACACAGCCAAACTATACTAGTGCGGGATCTCAACCTTGCTCTCTCAGAATTAGATAAATCAAACTACAAAATAAACAAGAAAGAAACTAGGGAGATAAACCAATTGTTAGAAAAGTTAGGTATGATAGATCTATGGAGAAAATTGAATGGAGACAGTAAGGAGTTTACTTTTTGCTCAGCAGTCCATGGAACCTATACAAAAATTGACCATGTGTTAGGGCATAAAATCCTCAAAATCAAATGCAGAAAGGCAGAAATAGTAAATGCATCTTTTTCAGATCATGATGCAATAAAAATCACATGCAATATAAGGCCAGGAGAAAATAAACCAAAAGTTAATTGGAAATTAAATAATCTAATCCTGAAGAATGAATGGGTGAAAGAGCAAATCATAGACACAATCAATAATTTCATCCAGGAGAATGACAATAAGAAGACAACATACCAAAATTTGTGGGATAGGGCCAATCCGGTTATAAGGGGCAATTTTATATCTTTAGATGATTACTTGCATAAAATAGAGAAAGAAAAGATCAATGAATTGGGCTTATTATTAAAAAAAAAAAAACTAGAGAAAGAACAAATTAAAAACCCTCAATTAAATACCAAATTGGAAATTCTAAAAGTAAAAGGAGAAATTAATAAAATTGAAAATAAGAAAACTATTGAATTAATAAATAAAACTAATATTTGGTTCTATGAAAAAACCAACAAAATAGATAAGCCTTTAGTTAATTTGATAAGAAAAAGGAAAGAGGAAAATCAAATTGTTAGTCTCAAAAATGATAAGGGAGAACTTTCCTCCAAGGAAGAGGAAATTAGAGCAATAATTAGGAGTTACTTTGCCCAACTTTATGCCAGTAAGTTTGATAATCTAAATGAAATGGAGGAATATCTACAAAAATATAGATTGCCCAGGTTAACAGAAGGGGATATAAATTATTTAAATAGCCCCATATTAGAAAAAGAAATAGAACAAGCTATTAACCAACTCCCTAAGAAAAAATCTCCAGGGCCAGATGGATTTACATGTGAATTCTACCAAACATTCAAAGAACAATTAATTCCAATACTACACAAACTATTTGAGAAAATAGGGACAGAAGGTATACTGCCAAATTCCTTCTATGAGACCGATATGGTGCTGATAGCTAAACCAGGTAGGGTGAAAACAGAGAAAGAAAACTATAGGCCAATTTCCCTAATGAATGTTGATGCAAAAATTTTAAATAAGATATTAGCAATGACATTACAGAAAGTCATCCCTGGGATAGTACACTATTACCAAGTAGGATTTATACCAGGGATGCAGGGCTGGTTCAATATTAGGAAAACTATCAGCATAATTAATTATATTAATAACCAAACTAACAAAAACCATATGATTATCTCAATAGATGCAGAAAAAGCATTTGGTAAAATCCAACACCCTTTCCTATTAAAAACACTAGAGAGTATAGGAATAAATGGGCTTTTCCTTAAGATGATCAGTAGCATCTATTTAAAACCATCAGCAAGCATCATATGTAATGGAGACAAACTAAAACCAATCCCAATAAGATCAGCAGTGAAACAAGGCTGCCCACTGTCACCATTACTATTTAATATTGTATTAGAAATGTTAGCTTTATCAATAAGAGAAGAAAAAGAGATAAAAGGAATCAGAGTAAGTAATGAAGAAACCAAATTATCACTCTTTGCAAATGACATGATGGTATACTTAGAGAACCCTAGAGACTCAACTAAAAAACTACTAGAAACAATTCACAACTTTAGCAAAGTGGCAGGATTCAAAATTAATCCACATAAATCATGAGCATTTTTACATATTACCAACAAAGTTCAGCAGCAAGAGATACAAAAAGAAATTCCATTCCAAATAACAGATGATAGGATAAAATATTTGGGAATCTATCTGCCAAGGAAAAGTCAGAAACTATATCATCTAAACTACAAAACAATTTCCACACAAATAAAATCAGACCTAATCAATTGGAAAAATATTAAGTGCTCATGGGTAGGAAGAGCAAATATAATAAAAATGACAATACTACCCAAACTAATCTACTTATTTAGTGCCATACCAATCAAACTCCCAAGAAATTATTTTACAGATCTAGAAAAAATAGTAGCAAAGTTCATTTGGAAGAAAAAAAGGTCAAGGATTTCAAGGGGATTAATGAAAAAAAAGGCATTTGAAGGTGACCTTGCTGTACCAGATCTAAAACTATATTATAAAGCAGCTGTCATCAAAACCGTTTGGTACTGGCTAAGAAATAGAGCAGTCGATCAATGGCATAGGATAGGTTATCCGGACAATCTAGGCAATAACTTTAACAATTTAGTGTTGGATAAACCCAAAGACCCCAGCTTTTGGGATAAGTACTCACTATTCGGCAAAAACTGCTGGGAAAATTGGAAACTAGGGTGGAAGAAATTAGGGCTTGACCCATACCTAACACCACATACCAAGATAAGATCTAAAAGAGTTCATGATCTAGATATAAAGAGGGATTTTGTAAGCAAGTTAGAGGAACGTAATATAGTTTATCTCTCAGACCTGTGGAGATGGAATAAATTTATGTCCAAAAAAGACCTGGAACTCCTAATTGAACACCAGATGGATAATTTTGATTATATTAAGTTAAAAAGTTTCTGTACAAATAAAACTAATGCAGACATTATTAGGAGGGAAGCATCAAATTGGGAAATCATCTTTACATTTAATAGTTCTGATAAAGGCCTCATTTCTAAAATATGTAGAGAATTGTCTCATATATATAAGAATTCAAGCCACTCTTCAATAGATAAGTGGTCAAGGGATATGAACAGACAATTTTCAGATGATGTAATTAAAACCATCTGTAGTCATATGAAAAGTTGCTCCAAATCACTATTGATCAGAGAAATGCAAATTAAGACAACTCTGAAGTACCACTACACACCTGTCAGATTGGCTAAAATGACAGGAAAAGATAACGATGAATGTTGGAGGGGATGTGGGAAAACTGGGACACTAATACATTGTTGGTGGAACTGTGAACGGATCCAACCATTCTGGAGAGCAATTTGGAGCTATGCTCAAAAAGTTGTCAAGCTGTGCATACCCTTTGACACAGCAGTGTTTCTACTGGGCCTATATCCCAAAGAGATCTTAGAAGAGGGAAAGGGCCCCACATGTGCAGGAATGTTTGTGGCAGCCCTTTTTGTAGTGTCTAGAAACTGGAAACTGAAGGGATGCCCATCAATTGGAGAGTGGCTGAATAAATTATGGTATATGAATGTTATAGAATATTATTTCTCTGTAAGAAACGACCAGCAGGACGACTTCAGAGAGGCCTGGAGAGACTTGCATGAACTGATGCTGAGTGAAACGAGTAGAACCAGGAGATCATCATACACAGCAACAACAGTATTACATGATGATCAATTCTGATGGGCATAGCTCTCTGCAACAAAGAATTGTCTCAAACCAGTTCCAATTGTTCACTGAAGAAAACCATATACACCCAGAGAGAGGGATATGAAATATGGACCACAGCATAACATTTTCATGATCTCTATTGACATTTGCTTGCAATGTGTTGCCTTTCTCTGATTTTCTTTTTTTTTCTTGTAGATAGGATTTTTCTTGTATAACTTGTCAAGTATTTCTACATCATTAACATGTAGTGGACTTCCTGCCATCTAGGAGAGGGGAAGGGACTGGGGGTAAAATTTGTAATGGAAAGCTTTGTAAAGATCAATGCTGGGCAACTACCCACACATATGTTATACAAATAAAAAGCTTTAATAAAAAAAAGTAATGCCATGACATGCAAATTAATTGGATTAAAGTAAAGGAGGCCCCTGCAAGGTACCCGTTTCAGTTTCTCCTCTGAAGCCATTTGGATCTAGTGGTAAAACATAGATAAGGATGACTGGAGATGGCCCTGGATTCAGTGGGAGACCTTGGCCTTTTTAAGCTAAGATTTTAATAGGTCCCTATTTTTCTGAGGCAATGCCCAAGCAATGATTAACTTTAGAAAAGAAAAGAGACAGAGAATGGTCTAGTGAAAATGAAAATCAGTTTGGGAAGGGAGGGTCTCACCAAATTTCTCACCTAGGGATTTCTCACCAAAACAGAAATAATTGCTATTTACATTGAATCAATCAAATTTACATTTGAATCAATCAGAGCCTAAACAATGACCATGTGGAGCTTGGCCAGGGACCTATTGCTAATCAATCTATGAGAGCCAGAGTAATTTGGGTTTAAGTGGTGACCCTTGAGAAAGAAAAGTAGCCTCTCAACCTTCCCAAAAACTATTTCCTCCTTGACTCTTGGTCTTCTTCCAGGACAAAGGATCAGAAACTGTCATAACTAAACTTTCTAACTACTAAACCACATTATCTTTCTTAGTAGGGGAGGGTTTTTGGTTTGGGATTTTTTTTAAGGACACAGAAAGTCCTTGTTGCCTTTGACTGAACTCAGACTCTCTATGGTATAGAATATCTCTCCTATCATGTGGCTAGTTCTACTACATAACTATGTGCTACATAAGTCAATAAGATGTTCACTTCAGTCTTTCTCTTCTTAGAACCTCTGCTTATGGTCATTGTTGATATAGTCATCAAAACTCACAGCACAATATATGAGCAATTATGGTATATAGGTATATAAATGTAGCAGTTAATGTGTTTATTCATCCAGTGATCAATTGTTAAGTAGTTCCTATGTGCTAAGAACTAATTGTTTTGGGCACTAAGATACCAAAAATTAATTTGAATAAATTAATTTTTGAATAACTGAATAAATGTTATTTGAAGTGTTCAATATGCTCAAGGTACTATGCCAGCTGCAGGAGAGACAAAAACCAAAATAATGCAGTCCCTGTTCTCAAGGAGCTTATGTTCTTCTGAGAATTTAAAACACATTCACAAGTAGATAAATACAAAGGGATTTCAAGAAAGTGATACTAACTGTGGGGTTGGTGGCAGAAGATGAGGAAAGGCTGCAAGTAAAATATGTACTCTGAGGGAATTGGAGTTAAGGAGGAAGTGCAGACTTGGGACAGATTTGGAAAATACTTGTACAAAGGCATAGAGATGAGTGATAGAAAGTGGTATGTAATAAAGGTATAATTAAAATACTTAAAAACTGACCCAGGCTTTAACAATATATACATATGTATGTATATAGTGATATATATACACATATATGTATATATAACTATATATATAACAATAGATATATAGAGATAACAATTGCTATCACGAGATAGCAAGAAAGTACTATATGAGGTAATTTATATGTGTATGAGTGTGTGTGTGTATGTGTGTGTGTGTGTGTATGCACACAAATATAGGATCAGATAGTTTAAAGCTGAAAGGGATATTGAAGGTAACCTAGATGTTCTTTATTTTTTAAATGAATAATACAGGCATTGATATTGAAATGATAATTGAACTCAGGGAGATTACAGAACTATAGCCATAAAACTAGAAGGGAGCTCCAAAGCCATATAGTCTAACTACCTCACTTTTACAGATAAAACAGATCCAGGAGTGCAAAATTACTTGTCCAAAATCACATGGATAGTAATAGTTATAGAGGGAGAGAAGAGGAGAGGACCTCTTCTTTCAGGATAGAACCTTGGGTGATGTTCACAGTTAATGAATGGGAAAAGATGGTGATTTGGCAAAGGGAACTAAGAAGGTGAGCTCAGATAAGTAGGAGAGGTGTCCAGAAAGGTCAAAATGCTACAGAAGCTGAAGGAAAAGAAGATATTCAAAGCAGAAGGGGTCAAAACTTTCAAAAGCTACCCAGAAATCAGATAGGATGAGGACTGAGAAAAAGTCATTGAATTGAAAAGTTGAGAGATCACTAGTAACCTACAGGAGAGGAATTTCAGCCAGGTAGTGGTGCTATAAGTCAAATCACAAAAAGTTAAGAAGGGGGAGGTAAGAAAATGGAGGCAACAGTCTATAGCAAGTAGATTAAGCTTGGTGGTTTTGATGTGAAAGGGAAAAAAGATGTGGGTAGTTACTTCAAGGGCTAACAAGGTCCAGTGAAGGTAATTAAGGAGTATAAAAGAACTAGGTATGCTGGTAGGCAGTGGAAAAAGAGTCATTGAATGAAAAGCCAGACCTGTGGTTATATGAATGGAAATTTGCCTTCAGGTAAAAAATTTTCCCAAGATGAAAAATATAAAGGATCATTAAATAAACTTATAAATCTCTAATGAAGAAGGCATGGGAAGGGCAGATTCATTGCAGGGTAAAGTTATGGCAGATTATAATCAGCAACAGAATATGATAGATCAGGTTTGGTGCCATGGGGTATGAAAGTTGTGATTCTGTATTACTTGGTTTCTTGGGGAAGAGATGAGATAGATATGTTTGAAGTCATGGCTGGTCAAACTTAAGCCTGGCCAAAGGGGTGGAGACAGATATAACACTGCCTGGAGAAATGGACCTCTTAATGTTTGTTCACAGTAGAAGTACTTCAGGGTCAGTATCAGTGAATCATAAAATCATAGAGATAAAGATGGGAGGAATAAGGCCACATAGTCCAATCTATTCATTTAAAAAAATGAGGAATGTGGGATCTTGGATATTATATATTATTGCCCCAGGTCACACAGATAGTGTCAGAAATGAGATTTGACCATACAATGCTAACTACAGAACAGCTACTTTCTCTAGATAGATATTGTCCCTCAAGCTAACAGGCAATCTGGAAGGCTGGTGGGGAATGTTCCCCACATAAGAAAGTGACCACAAAGAGTGAAAAGGAGAAGGGCAAAGGCTCAGAATGGGATATAGATCTTCAGCCACTACTTAGAAGCCATTCCTTACATGTTATAGTTATTCCAAAGAGTCTTTTCTTTCCTTCCAAGATTTCATTTTGTAAACTTGCATTATGATGGAATCCTGAGAAATGAATAAGTTTGGATGTAAAGTGTGCCTGGAATGAATGAAGAGTTCCCCTGGAGCTCTAACTCCTTAGCACAAGAAGTACTAGTACTTTAGAGAAAGATAAGCTTTTTCTTTATCTCTTCCTTTTTCTCTTTTTTGAAGGCAATCACTGTTAAGTGACTTGATCAGGTCATATAGCTAATAATTATCTAAGACTGGATTTCAGCTCAGGTCCTCCTGACTCCCGGGCTAGTGCTATATTCATTGTACAACCTACCTGCATCAAGACTAAATTTCAAGGACCTAACTTAAAAAACTTTGGACTAAGGGTAAAGACACCTGGGCTTTAATGTCTGTTCTGCCATTACCTCTGGTTCTCTTTTTCCTTCTTTTTAAAATAAGCAGATTGGACAAGGTGGTCTTTAAAGCTCTCTTTAACTATAACATTATACTTGAGGATTTAGGGGAAGTCAGCTTCAAGGCCTCTTTACAATCCCTCTTCAAAAGATTTCTCTGTTTGGTGGAAGATAGCCTATAATCCCATTCCTTAGTAATCAGGCCTCTGCAGAAGCCAAGTGTTGAAAATCAAAAGACCTAGTTATCCAAAATAATTAGATAAAGTAGAAAACTACTAATTGGCTACTGCACTTGCTCTGAGCATAGGGCTGTGGGGAGGTTGGAGTACTTCCTCAGTGATTGTCATGTAGCATCTCTACCCATCTGATAGGATCAGTTTTCCTCCTCTCCATAACCCCAAATAATGCCTTCTACTAGCACCTGCCTTGGCCATGGTTTAAAATGCTCATCCCAGTGCAAAAATGTCTATACTTCTAATGAAGAGAACTGAAATGTAATGCTCAAAGGGGTAAGATTTTAGAAGTCATAGGAAGGAGTAAGATCAAGTGAAGAGGTTGACCTAGACAAAGTAGGGTTGCCTCTTTATAAAAAAAAATGAAGCAAAGGAGCAGAGAGTGGGTGATGATAATGATGATGGGGATGTTTTGAACATAGTAGACATTTAATAAATATTTATTGAATTAAATCAAAACTGCCAAAGGTCAGGAGAGAAATACAGTATCTCTTCTCTACAAGTCCTCCTCTGCTGTTTATTCATCCTTGGGATAAAAAAAATGAAGGAGAAAAAGGAACAAAGATATAATCAGAGATAGAAAGAGAGAAGGCAAATAATTCATATTTTTAATTCATACCACTTTAAAATCTCAAAAACATTTAATTCACTCAATACTATAAGATAGATAATATAAACAACATTATCCCCATTCAACAGAAGAAATTACATTTCAGAGAAGTATATTGATTAATTCATGTCTACACAATCAGAAAGTCTCAAAGCCAGGATTTGAACATAGATCTTCTGATTAGGGATGCAGTGTATGTGGGGTTTTTGTTTGTTTTTGTTTTCCCCACATTTTATAATATATCTCCTCATGAAAAATATCTGAATCAAAAGGAACAACATAGAGCCATAGGACTACTTTGACTCTAGTTGGAAAATTTCTATATATTTACCTTCCTTTGTACCTTTTATTTGTTTTCTTGAGGAAAACTGCCTCCAAGGTCTCTCCCTGAGACCCTTTCTGATCATTAATTGTTTAAGCTGTGAACTCTTATTGTGCATTCAGTGGTTATACTGGCAATTAGCATATGCAGCCTTCACATTAGTAGAGGAAGCTCAAGATTATTTAAAATTAAAAAATGACAACTCATCTAACATAAATGAGAATGCAAACACGCACACAAAATCCTTTACACTTCACAACCTCATATCCATACGAACATATAAAGACTCTTGTACAAACATTTATCAAAAGCAGGCCAAACATGCTTCCATTGCTTTCTTCACCATTGCCCCACTGCAGTGTCTCTTCCCTAACTTCTACAACCACTTATTGCTCTTGTGTTCCAACCTTATTTAAAAAAATAAAAACAAAAAAAAAAACTTAATGAAAGCTTTGTTCCTAATAGAAGAAATTTCATAATTCAGTAAGCAGTCAAGAGAATGTTCCTAAGACCCTCAGCATAACTCCAAGTAAACTTTTACCTCTTTGACCAATGTGTAAGATCAACTGTTGTACAAGTAAAAAGAAATGTCTGTGGACAGCTAGGTAAATAGTCCCTTTGGTTCTTAACTTAAAGGTTTATTTAAAAATCTTCATAAGATACTCCCAGCATAACAGAAAGGATATTAAAAATAGAAAAATAGTTTTGAGGACAACCGAGTAAACTGAAATATAATTTATCACTTAGAGATTCAAGGAAGTCATTTTGCTGCACTAATAAAGCCAATGGCTATCAGTTTAACAGACCATCAAGTGGAGAACAGAAGTGTCAACACAAGTGCAATGTTCCAATTTGCTTATCATTGATGGGCATTAAATTGCTTTGTTTGTAACTCTACAAACCTCCAGTATGGCGTTCTAGCCCATAGCAGATGTTCAATCAATACAGCAATTGACTTTTGAAACATTAGGGTGCCATTTTGTAATCTGCAAACTACTGTCCTCCCTGGAGCAGAATCAGAATTACCTTAGAGATCATTTAGGTAAATTCTGTCCTTTTACAGCTGAGACCTTTTGAGAGATCAGACAGCTAGTTAGTGGAAGAACTGGACCAATCCAGTGCTCTTTCCATGATACCATTTTGGTTAAAATGGCTGACTCCTTCTTTGTTGAACCTAAGTCCTCATTTTGTTAGATACTGTTGGAAACCCTGTGAACCCCTCTATGCTACAAGATTGATATTTAGGAAATTACCTAATTTCCTAATTAGGAAATTACCTAGGAAATTGTGTTCCTCTCCATTTAGATCTATTTTCTGGAATCTTCGTTTCTTATTTGAATCTGTGAAAAGTTTTAATCACCTTTATTTTGGTGAAAAAAACCAACTAAAAGTAAAGATACTACAATATAGAAGACTATTGTTACACAATTCTCAAGGATGTATATAATAATATTGGCTGAACTTAGTAAACAGTGACTAAGTAGAGAGATTCCAGGCTACTCTTACCCAAAACAAATCAAAGAAACAAAAAGTCACTTCTCCCACAAAATCTCTGATTCCCACATACTATAATCAAGTATTTCTTTAATCCTTTGGATTGAAATTTTGTCTTCTGTTAAAATGTAAATATTCTTTTGGAGGAGAAACATTTTATATTGTCATATACTTACATGGGGTAAATGAGTAGACCTGATCATTTCCTGAAAATTTATTTTTCTGAGAAATAGAAAAAGGAGAGCAAAGAGAGAGAACCCACTGTCCTGTGCAGCATGGACTTTTAAAAAATGATTATGGGGTTGAATTGAATTGAATTTGTCCATGGTATACATTGTTTCCATGAAAAATAGTGAAGGGGAGTAACTGTGGCAACTCTCTAATCAGAGGGACTTCCAAGAAAGTTGTAGGGTGGAGCTGGTGGCACACTAAAGCCAATCATAAAAACACACGGAATATCTACAGAATCTAAGTAGTCAATCAAAAGAACTTTAAAAAAAAAATCATTGTTTGTTGATTCTGATAAGAAAACTACCTTGGTGGGTCCCAAGATCTCATTACTCAAAAGCAAAGAAAAATGAATCTGTGGTTAGAAGATCTGAATTCATTTCTAAATTTTGCTACTTGTACAGTGGAAATAACACTGATACATTAATCAGAGGGCTTGAATTCAAATGTCAATTTTGTTGCTAACTGCCAGTGGCCTTAAGTCAGTCAGTTAACTTTTTTGTCCCTTACTTGAGGGGTTGAACTAGATAGAAAGCTAAATCTCAGAATTTAGGATTCTTTGATTTCCTAGTTTGGATCTTGCTTCTTCAAACACTAATTATTATCTCCAGGAAGTTCTGAACCTCAAACAAGAATTTCTTGATGATGCACCTCCTTACCTGCACATGAAATTCTATTCTTGAACCACTTCTCCCCCTTACCTTCCAATCCAAATATCTAAGCTCACTCAACAAACTGGGGCAGTCTTCAGTCAACAGGACAAAATTCACCCCAGCAAAGAAAAGTAGAACACTGAATTCTAAAAGGAAGAATAGTAACCAAAGTGAATAATGGCTAAATCTCTCGAATATCAGTAAGAATATAATTAAGTGGATGTGTCTAAGGCAGTCCCAGTAACTGTATAGGAGCACAAGGGCAGACTAATTTTATATTTGCTCCAGTATACATTCTATTTGTAGAGGAAAGATCTTTTGGCTAGAAGTTAATCCCAGCTCTGCTACTAATTAGCAGTGTACCATTGAGCAAGTGACCTCCCCTCAATGGACCTTAGTTTCCCCACCTAGTGATTGAGCTACATCATCTCTAAGACCTCTTATAGCTCTAATGTTTTAGTATCACCCCCTTATGTTTGAGCTGTACCCAGAGAAATAGCACACTACACAGAAGAGAATGCTGACTCTAATCCTAGCTCTGAGGTTTACTTTCTATATGACCTTGGCAAGCCATTTTTAGTTCCCTCAATGATAAAACACAGGGGTTGGATTAAATATCATATGAAATTCTCTCCATGGTCCTCTTTTACTTTTGGGGAGAACTCAAAAGGAGTAATGGTCCTGTGCCTAAAGTGTAAATTGTATGATTTCCCACCTCCACCCTCCAATCTTAAAATAAGCTCCAGACAAGATTGTGGAATTGAAAAAGCTTTGTTTCCTGGGCACTCTTACTTCTTCACAGAAATACTATTCTGCCCTGAGCACTATCTATTTCAGACACCTCAAGTCATTTAAACTCCCTGAGAAGCTAGGCAGTCTCCAGTGTGCAACATACAGAATAATCCAGCAATCCATAGGAAGGAAAAACTATGTTAGGAAGTAAGTACCCCGTCTTTGCCTCTCTATTTCCTACTTTGAGATTCAGAGCACTTCCTTTCACTTGTTATTCCCCAGCTGAAATGTTGGGTTACATCTAATCTTCAGGTCCTGCAGACTAGGAATGTGATTTCTAGCAACGCCTTCATTAGAATGAAATTTCATTAAAAACAAAATTGTTGGGGTGATCCATGGAGTTTGTTAAAACAGCATTTTACCTCAATTGTATTTTAAATGAGATCAAATGAAGTGTGTTTACTGGCTTATAGGAGCATTCATTGTTAAGGATAGAAAGTAATAAAAAACAAGATTATAATAAACCATGACCCTACCTAATGCTCATTTTCAGAAAGGAAATGTTAGATGAGATTTTCAGAGCTTTAAATTTAGGTGATGATATTTTTACTAAGATAATGCCCTGATCCCCATAGTTAAAGGAGCCAAATATGTAGCTGCTTCATGATTATAGAGATGAGTCGACTTCATCAAAGAAGAAAATAGAAGGAGATTTAATTATCACTAGATGGCTGTCCAATCTATTAGACTTGAGGATGAAAAGTTCATTAAAAAACACACATACTAATATTACTCTGGTTTGTAATAAGCAAACAGCTTCTGCTTTTCAACATAAAACTTTTTTTTTTCCAAACTGGCTTTTATATATCATTCAAAACAGAATCAGGTAAGGCAGTATTAAGACTGTGTACTTATTTTTTTAAGCATTTGGCATCATTATCACCCCTAAATCAACATGCACTTTGCTTTACTGAACTAGCAGTCTGCTCATTTTCTCGGAGTAACTGGTGAGTCATACAATATTTGCTGTCAAAGTTCTTCCTCTCATTTTCACTGGCTTAGTACTATAAATCTGCTGACATCATTAAAGGGGAATGAGGAGGGGACAGAGAGCTATGGAATGTGAACATAAACTTAATCATTTTAACCAAACAATTTTTATAAATAACAACTGTTAAGGGTGAAACCTCTATGGAGATGTGTTAGATAATAGAGAAAGTTCTTTGCATATATCCATATATATGGATATATTCAAAGCCATGAATAGTTAACATAGTCATGGCTTTGCATATGTATATATAAATTACTTGCATATTCCCACATCCAGCATAAAAGAAAGCTGTCTCCCAGGCACTATACCAATCAAAATATTCTAGAAGCCAGCCACTATATATCCCTTCTCTTTCCCCCAACAACATAACAACTTTTGTTATTTTTTTTTTTAATTCTGGGGACAGTTAGAGACTTCTGAGTCTTTGTTTTCCATCTCACTCTACTCAAGGTCATTGCTCAGAAAGTCACCCCCACTGCTGGGAGCTAGAGAACAATCTAGTCTTTCCCTTCCCACTACTCCCAACCTCCTCTCCTCAGTATCTAACCCATTACCTCCTTCCCCCATCACCCCTCCCAGCATCTATCCACTTGCCAGTTTAGGAAGCTGTACTGTCATTCAGTGCACAGGAAATGTGTAAGGATGTTACTTTTATCTTTTTGCTTTTGCCTACTTTGTTTGCAATTATTTCATTTCTATATATACAATGATAGCTTCTTGGAGAAATTGCCTATCAGCTATTCTTTATGTGAGTCTTGTGGAATTGTGTTTAAAGAACTATCACATTTAAAGTGATATACTGCTTAAGAATAGAACCTGATTCTTTGTAATCTTGTCTTGCCACAATAACCTATGTACTAGACTGGATATCCAGAGGGGGACTATTCCTAATAACTAGACATACTATATTCAAATGACATTTAGGTGTTTAATAAAACCTAGAAGGATATACTTTGGAGAAAATGAAATTATGTGGGGTGAATGATAATAATCTGGTTAGGTACACTTAGAACTCATTAAATGATCCTTCCTCAAGAGTGGTGACTAATGGATTAAATGTCAACTTGAAGGGACATCTCTAGTAGATAGAGTGCCCTAGGAATCTGTTCTTGGCTTTCTCCTGTTCAACATTTTTACCAGTATATTGGCTGAAAGAAGTTTCAGCATGCTTACCAAATTTGTACATAAAAGGAAGATAGGAAAAAAATGTTAACAAGATGGATGACAGACTCAACAACCAAAAAGACAGAACTGAATCTAAGATTATGAAATTTAATACAGACAAATTGAAATATAACATAGGTCAAAAAATTAACTGTTCAACTATAGGATAAGGAATCTATGGAGGACTAGACAGCAAATCTTATTTAAAAAAAATATTTAGGAGGCTTAATTGGCTACCAGCTCAACCCAAAGCAGTAGTGTGATACAGCAATCAAAAACCAACCCCCCCCCCAAAAAAAAAAACACTGCCTTATGGGATATTAGGTTTTATTCACATAGAAACATAAGGTTCAGTATGAGAGAAGTGATAGTTTTGTTCTTTTCTGCCCAGGTCCTATCACATCTGGAGTATTGTGCTCAATTCTGGTCATCACATTGAATGAAAGACATTGAAAAGCTGAGGGAAAGAGTGACCTGAATGAAAAGCAGACTGGAAACCATGTCACATGAGGATCAATTGAAAGAATGGGAATTTATACCCTGGAAGAGAGGAGACTTAGGGGAGAGATGATAGCTGTCTGCAGCTATATGAAAGGCTGTCATTTGAAAGAGACCATATTTGTTATACTTGATCCCCAGAGTCAGAGATAGAAGCAATGGGTGGAAAATTTTTAAAGAGGCAGATTTTGATTAAATATATGGAGGAAAAAGCCTTAACAAGTAGAGTTTACAAAAATGGATGGGAATGAGAAAGAGAACATATATTTATTAAATATCTTCTATGTTTCAGGCACTCTGCTAAGTGCTTTATAAATATTATCTCACTGCATATGAGCAATGATCCTGTGAGATAGCTAAAGTTTAAGTAGCTAAAACAGTTTGTACCTTTTTAAAGTTGCCACTCCTCGTAAGTATTCAAAGAGAAAGTCATATTTGAATTCGGGTGTTTCCCAACTCCAGGTTTGGAGCTCTATCAGTGTCCCTACCAACCTTTCCTAGTGATGAATTCTCCATCACTGTAGGCCTTCAAAGAGCAATAAGTTTCTTTCTGGTGGCAATTGTCCCCACATCTGTTCTTACAATTCTCTTCTAGAGTTCTTTCCCAAGCATCCTGGGGCTGTTTCCCTTAGGGTCCAAAGCTATTGTCAACAAGAAATCACTATCTTCTACCTTCCTAAAGACATAAAACTAAACTGATTGTTTTGCTTTGGTAGTGAAAAAGTGTATAAATGGTCAAAGAGCTGTTGAAGGTAGGACATTGATTCCCCTCTGTCAATAACAATGTTTTTCTGTGTTTAGGTCCCTTCTCCCACTCCATAACCTAAGATTGGTTTCATCCATCCAACTTTCACATTTTCCTTTCTTTATCCCTAGGTTCCAAGTTACCATATGCAAAATAAGAAAGCTGTGATGAATTGGTTGGAAGATGTAGAAGGAAGACACAAAAGAAGGGCAGGTGTGGGTCTAAGTCTTTATCACTGAATGGAATACCTATGTTGATGATATCAGAAATTCACTCAAGTGGTTATTTCTCTTCCCAGATCCCTAGATTACTTATTCATAAAACGGGAATGATCTTTCTTTAGCTATTCACTTCACAATTGTGAGCAAAGTGCTTTGTAAATTTAAAATAGTAATTATAAACATAAACATAATAATATAGGTATAATAATCATATTTATGATGTGTTACATTGGCATTCTCTAATGGGGCATAAATTCTGAGTTAGATTCTTCTATAATTTCTGAATATGATCTTGGTGTATAGGCACCCAGATGATAGAGTTGGGGGACAAGAAAATTATTTACTAACATTTCCTAAAAAGAGATTTTTGCGACTGAGTAAAAGCAAGAATTGTGTGTGTGTATAGATTATGTAAGGAAGAAACCAAAGAGAAAGAAACAGAAGCAGAGAAAAAGGGATAGAGGCAAATATGGAGAGGTAGCAACAAGGTAGAGAGAAAGACAGAAAAAAAAGAGGTAAGGGTAGTATAAGGGGTAGAGTTATGGCCTTGAGCTGTGGGGAAAATTGGTGTTCATGTCCTATCTCTTATACATACTTATTAGCTGTATAATGATGAGCAAATCACAAATTCTCAGTTAACCAGATAAATTACAGAAAGCTGCTGATCTGTATCAACAGAAGGCATTTCTGCACCAGAGGTCCTATTTACTGAATTTGTTGATCCAAAGCAAAAAAAATAAACAAAAATGTCTCTGAAAGCACCCACTTAATATGAAAGAGCACATCAGGTTGGGCCATAATATCAATAAAAGATTTCATCACTAATTTAAAAAAATAGACTGATCATTCACCCATATATGCGGCTTTACCACTTCTACAAATTTTAGTTTGTAATCCCAGTGATCCAATCTTAATTAACAGAGGCAGGTCTTTGTTTAAATCTCTCTAATGGTTCACCTGAGGGTTCTGTATTTAATTTCATATTCAGGGCTAAGTAAAGCAAAAGAAGCAAACAAAGGAAGATTTGATTCAAAGTTGAAATCATTGCATTCCATTAACTTGGACTTCAGAGTCCTCTAGAAGATTTTTTCTATTTCAAATCTGTGAAAAATATTGGTATGGAAATCACAATGGAATACTGAAGAAATTCAAAAACATCTCTTAACCATGCCAGCTCACATCAGAGTCATGTCTTTGGGTGATACCATTCCCAAATGTGAATTATCACAAAGCATTTTGATTTTTAAAATTTAATCAGCAAAGCAATATATTTCCCCCTGAAACCACGTCATCATAGAGATTTTGGTCCCTTGAGCTGCAGCTCTGTCTTTTCCCATGTTTGGAAACACAGGAGAGCTGAACCTGACTCATAATAAATAATGTATTACTTTTTGAGATCCCTAAAGAAAATATTTAAAATCTAATAATGCTTGGGAGTTAGTTGAGTTGCAGAAATGTTTTTTTTTAAATTAATCATATTTAAATTTCAGAAGCAGCCTGAGGTATAAGTGAGTCTCTGCCTCATGGTTAAAGCATCCCCATTGAGATACAACTTCATTGGTATTAGGAAAGTCTTTCTGAGATGTGGAGGTATACAAATATTAAAGTTTCCTTGATACCTGAGTCTCAAAACAAGTTTGAGTAAACAATCAAAACAATTTTCTTTTTGCTTTTAGGATTGGGGAAAGGCACTGAATGGGAAGTTTGAATATCTGGATTGTCTATCATATTTATTATTGTCTCATTGTAGTTCTTAGGTAAGTCATTCTGAGTCATTCTGAGCATCACTTTCTTAATCAGTAAACTAGAAGCATTGGACTTTGCAGTCTTGAAGATCCCTTCCATCCCATGAAGTAATCCCATGATAAAAGCTTCTTTGGTCTCAATGAGTGTAGCTGTGACCTATATATATATATATATATATAATGACCTGGTTGTAGAAAAGAGCTTGTTAAAATTTTATGTCATGTACCCTTTGGTAATCTGGTGAAGTCTATAGGCCTCTTCTTAGAATAATATTTCTAAATGCACAAAATAAAATATATTGAAATTAAAATAATTCTATATTGAAGTACAGTTATTAAAATGCATTTTTAAAAATTCATGGACCCAATTTAAGAGACACTGCTATAGAACCAAATACCTTTTAAACAAACATGTAATCTCAATTTCCCCCTGTCCCAGAGATACATTCTTTACAAGTTTATTTTAATCAGTAAAGTTAATAAAAAAAAAATCTGACCATCTGTTCAGTGTTTAACACTCATAGGCCACCAACTACCAACCCACATCTGCTGAGGAATCAAGGGAGGTATTTTCTCTGCTCTCTTCAAGGAAAAACTTGTTCCTTGTGATTTTTCTTTTGTTTGGTGTTTTGTTTTTACATTACAAACATTTCCCAATTGCCCCTCACACTTTGAGACCTCTCTTCTAACAAAGCTATAAAAATCAAGCAAAATTAACAATACAGAGACTTCATCTGAAAGTGCATGCAATATTCCATACATGGAATCCCATACCTCTCCATTTAAGACATTTTTCTTTTTACTAGAAATCTATTTTCTCTGCTTGCTATCTTCTTTGTCTCTGGGGAAAAGAGAGAAAAAAGAAAAATGAATTCCTCATAAAAACACACATAGTCAAGCAAAGCAGATTTCCTCATTGGCTGTATTTATATATGTGTGTATGTATATATGTACATGTATAATGTGTATATACTAACATACAAACATACACATATATAATATAACATATAAAACTGAATGCAGAAAAACATATACACATATATATATACATATATATAAAGCATTTGTAATATGTGTATATGTATTATATATATATATAATGTATGTATATGTATTTTATTCTGCATCATTTTATCTCTCCATCATCTGCTGGGAGGTGGATGGCACATTTCCTCATTAGTCCTATGGAATCATGGACACTCATTGAATTAATCATTGTTCTTACAATTTTCAAAGCTGTTTGTATTGTGATTGGATCCTTTCTATAGTATAACGTATATACAAAGTATAAAGCCCATATTATTGGTTTGGTTTTAAATAGGAATAAACAAAAATGCAAAGTTCAGTTACAGAGTGAAATAAATATTGCACAGAAAATCAAAGAACATACATTTCCACAATTTACCATATTTGGGGATAGAAATGCACAGTTTCCAGATGTCAAAAAGTCTTAATTTTCAACATAATAAAAGCAATAAATGGAAAAAGTGCTTCCCATAGCAATGGTATATTCACTTCAGATTTGGGGGGGCACTAGAAGAATTTGAAACTAGAAAGGGACTAGGATACAAAGTGGCTCAATAGCCACGGATACTTAATATCTTTATAATTTTGGAAGCATCACTAAACCTCTGTCTGCCTTCTTTTATCTGTAAAATGGGGATAAAAACCAGTTACTTCACAGAGTTGTTGTAGGGATTAAGCTTAATAATAATAATTACTACATATATGTACACATATATATATATATGAATGTATGTGCAATGTGTATATATGAAGTATTTTGAAAATTTGAATGTTCTATATAAATTTTAACTTATTATTTTGGGATAAGATATTATATTCTGGGGCAGCTAGGTGGGGCAGGACCTGAGTTCAAATCTGGCCTCAGACACTTAACACTTCCTAGCTGTATGACTCTGGGCAAGTCACTTGACCCCAATTGCCTCAGGGAAAAAAAGATATATGAAATCTTTATTAAAATAGATATAACATTCAATTGAGACTGGTAGTTAGAGAAGAACATTTTCTTTTGAGAGGTGGGGTAAGCACTACATGTGCAGAAAGCTATAGAGACATATGAATATTGATATTAATAACTATATTTAGCTTTGTTTCTTATTTTGGTTGGTGCATATGTAAATGGTTATAGCTTCCTTTTTTCTCAACTCAGTATAAAACTTCATTGTCCCCAGAATCTTTGACCTCTGGGGGATTGTGCTACTGTTCTAGAAAGAACTGACCTTCTAGGAGCAGTTACAAATGCAGAGCCATTTTCCAGGGACACACAAGAATGGGGACTTAGTGGTAGCAGTAAGTTAGAACAAAGATATTCACATCTTTCTGCATTTTTCCAGTAAAATTATACCTACATGGTACCTATATTGCTGAGTAAATCATGCTAATAGATTAAATCCAGGGAATGTAAACTTCTATAGGGCAATGAATATTTCATTTTTTAATTGTTTCCCCAGGTTTTTATTTATTTATTTATTTATTTATTCATTCATTCATTCATTCATTCATTCATTTATTTATTTATTTTACTAGGTGCCTTGCATGTAGTCAGTGATTAATAAATGTCTGTGTAGCCTATCTTGTAGTGAACTAGCTTAGTGTGAGGCTTTGCTGAAGTTTCCTAAAATCCCAAACTTGCTTATTGCATAAGCAAAAAGGCATATTTAATCATTACAATTAAACTTCACTTTATATTAAGTCTTACTTTGCAAATTATTGCATCCTTAATCTATTACCCTGCTTTTTTTAAATGCATAAAAAAGAATGAGTAATTGTCTTTTAAAAATTTTTGAAAATATTTTACTTTTCTTTCCTTGAATTTTTAGTGGATTGAAGACACCTTAGTGTAATGAAAAATAAAGACCTTACCAGGTCAAAGTAGAAGAACTCAAGAGATAGGGATGCTGATTGGAGAGGTGGAAGAGAGCTGCCTCATAAGAAGGTCATCCTGAATATGAGAGTTTGAGAATAAAAAGACCAAGGCAGGGTCCCTGCAGTGTTTGCTGAAAGAAAGTAAAATAATTCAAAATAATAAGTGGATTGTTTGAAAAGAGAGATAGTGACTCATCCTCTTATAAGCTAAAGCTGTACCTCCCAATGCTATTCTGTGTTCTGATATATTGTTCTACCTAAATAATACAATATTTAGACAAAATGTTCAACTGGAGGTAAAAAAAAAGTAATTATGGGTGGAGAAATTGATGCCCAACCTAAGATATCCCTCACTTCATTATACTGTATAATAGCCCTACCTTAAAGGTTGAGCTTCATCATTATTCTGAATAGAGGACACATGGTTTTCTCTTTTTTGTTAATAAAAATCTACCAGTAGACTGCAATAATTCTTGATGGATTGAATACCTCTTGCTGGTTAAGCCACTTGATGAAAATACATGTACCATCTATTGTATTCTGCGTATTTGGAAGACTAAATTATACTGTTGGATTGAACTCCTGAATTGGGCCAAAGAGCATTATGTCAATAAACATACTCTTAGTTTCAGAATTAGTATTTGGAAGCACTTGGGACTGTTCTAGCTTCTTTCATTTGCAGAAAGAGCTCAGGGTATTTAGTTCAAATAAAAGTTTTCTTACTATTTGCAGTGAAATTATACTTTGCAACACCTCACAAATTGGACTCATAGATATAGAACTGGAAGGGACCATAGAGATTATTTAGTCTCACCTCCTTAATTTACAGATAAGGAAACTGAGGCCCAAAGAATTTGTCCCTAGCTATGGTTACATAGATTCAAACTGATCAAATTGTAATTGGCAACTAGGTCTCCTAACTCTAAATGCAGTGCTCTATCTATTGTACTTTGCCATATTAGCCTTTCAGAAAGTGAAAACTGTATTCAAATGAATATCTGCAATTCATAAAATAAGTTTCTTGTGGATTGAATTTACCCCCAATATTACAGTTGTAAGATACGAGGCAATAGGTTTACATATAAGGAAGTGTATATATTTAGGTGTAAGTCAGGGTCCTCTATTAAATTGCCACGAGAGAGTCTTGTTAGATCCTCAAAACAATATGAAAAGCTAGAACTATTTCCTAACAGATAGATTCAAGACCAGAAGAGTCAAAATTGTATCAAAAAAAGATGAATTACATTTGTCCTTAATCCTCAAAAATGATCCTGTAATTAATTCAAGCATGATTTGAGAATATTTAGAATATTATACTCTATATTGTGGAAAGAACAAAGGAAATGATAAACATGACCCTGCCTTCAGATGTGCTTATAAGGAAATAAGAGGAGTAGAAACAAAACAACAACAACAACAACAAAAGAATAAAGTATCTCTTTCCATTGCCTTCAGATTTCACATTAGTGTATCTCAACATTGCATGCAAGAGCCAAACTGACCACATAACCACAAAATGGCACAAGGTTGGGAAAAGAGATAGGGCTAAAAATGTACATGACTGGGTACTCTTCTAGACACGAATTAGCTGTTGTGCCCAATAAAATCAGCTTTCAGTGTTAAATTAGGAATAGAAAATTAATTTCCAAAAATCTGCCTGTCAAAGCCATTACTTAAGGATCTACTCTAAAACCTGGAATAATCTCAATTTAAGGGGATAATCTGGGGAAAGAGAAAAGGGAAAGTATGATCTGAGGATTCATGATATAATATTGATAAATTGCTCTGAGCACCTGGAAAAGAATGAGTACTTTAATTGCAAACTTTGATAGATTTGATTTCCAATTACAAGCCTAAGGGTGAAGGATATCAATATGAATAAATGAGAGAGATAGGTAATTGCTTATTTTAGTGTCTTAAGAAAAGTGAGAGTAGAAAGTTTGGATAAATGGGAAACTATCCATTACACATATAAGAATCAGAAAGTGATGACTCCTGAGTGTCAAGAAGGAAAGGGTTAGTTAGATTACAGCTGCTTCAGTAGAGATTTTTTCTCTTTCCCAACAAATGCTTGCCCCAGAGAAGCCAAGTAGCAGCTAAATGGACTGATTTTAATTTCTCCTCCTTTTCCTTTCCTACTACCAACCTCTATTAAGAGGTGCTAATGAATAGTGAAAAAAGAAACTCCATGATAAAAGGCAAAATGGATCCATGAATAAGTGAATTGACTTTATTAAATAGCCAATGCTTTTTCTCCCAAAAGTTTCCTACCAATTGTCTTCATCATCAGAAATACCCACAACCATGAATAATGAGAGTTTTTTTTGGGGGGGAACTCCACCCAACTTTTTGAAATTTCAGCTAAAATTACATATTAGATTTTAGCATCCTGGAACAGATTGGAATTTCTACAGCTAGTTGCCTGCCAAATCTAACATCCCCCCACCCTGTGCAGCACCTCCTGAATGTGCCAGATACTCGATATTCCCAAAGTTTTGACTTAGCCCAAGCCAGAATTTCACTCTCCTGAATTAAATTACAACTTCCTGTCCATAACCTTCTGTTCACTTATATAATCTCACCTTGTTATCATTTGGGTCCTCATTATCTCTTGTGTTGATTTGTAGTAGTGCCTAATGGGAGTCTGTTCTACACACTGTCTTCCAAAGAGCTAGTAAAATGATCTTCCTCAGATACAAGTATGACTATCTCTTTTGTTCAAAAGTGTTCATGACTTCCAATTGTTTAAATGATAAAATACAAACTGCTCATTTAATGCTTCAGACATTGAAGTTTCTCCACAGACTAGCCCTCACCTACCTTTGTAAACTTTTAAAATATTCTTTCCCATCTTATTCTAAGCAAAGTGGATTCCCAGATGTTTCTAAATTTGAAATCTCATCTCTTGGTTATGTATACTTGAATATAAATCATTTTAGAGATATATTTCACCTCTTTAGCTCCTCTCAGAATGTTTATTTTCTCCTAAAGTACAACTAGAGTTACTTTTTCTGAGAAGTCTCCCTTTACTCTTTGTTAAATAACTTATTCACGAATGTCCTTAAATAATCTTTTATTTATTTATTTATTATAATATCTATCTACTTACCTCTTTATCTACCTATCTCAATCTAGTCACTTATCTTTCTAGTTATCTATCATTCTCTCTATTTCAGGAAATTGTTTTATTTTTGGTTTTGTGTCCTAAGAACTGAATGTAGTACTTCAAATATTAGTATTACTTAATGAATGTTGACAAAACTGAATAGAGTAGTCCATCATTAATTCCTTTGTACCATGACTAAATTATGGTTTTGTAGTCTTTGCTTTTACCGTGTCCCAGTCCTTTTCTGAGGGGCTACAGTGGATTGTAATTATAATCCATTTCTAAGGATGCAACCTAAAATCAAATTGTTTTGTTTTCTTTTGATTTGTTTGAGTGCCACATCATACTGACTCATACTGAGTTTATTCATTCCATTAAAACTATCTGGTCTTTTTCATGTCTAGCTCTATCTTGCCCAGAAAATCTCATTAATTTTGTGAAACCAGGTATAATACTCTACTGGTATTAATGCTACCTAATATTTGTATAGTGCTTTATGATTAAAAAATGAAATATGTATACAAGTGTATACATATATATATACATATGTGTATATGCATATATATATATATTATAAGTTTAGTGTGTAATAACCTTATTTACTCCTCACAATAAACCTGTGAAGGGAGTGTTATAAGGAATTATTATTCTCATTTTCAGAAAAAAAAATGGGGCTCACACTGGATAACAGGATAAGAAATAAGAGAAAGCTACAACTACCAAGGCTACTGTTGAGACAATGTTTTGTTTTGGGTTTTTTTAGATAAAGCAGTAAACCTAAAGATCATAAGGGCATGTGATTAAATTCAGCCTCACACACTTAATAGCTGTGTGACCATCAGTAAGACTAGTTATTTCCTCAACTATAAAATGGAGATAGTAATACCAACTACCGGGCAAGGCTTTTCAGAGGATCAAATGAGAAAATATTCATAAAAAGCACTTACCAACAGTGCCTTGCACTTAGTAGACACTATGTAAATGTTTATTTCTCACTCTCACCCCTAGGCAAGATTTGAACTTAGAGCTCTCCTGATTCTAGCTCTCCCTTTTTTCTCCATATCTTACACTCATTCCTATTTATTCCTATTAGTTTTTTTCCTTTTGGATTGAACTCATTGCTCCAGCTTGATAAGTTCTTTTTGGATCAAATTTTGTCATCCAATATGTTTTTGCTTCCATTATTATGTCTTCTACAAATATGAAAAGCTCTCCATTTGTTTTTATCCAGCTCACTGATTTTTTTTTTTACAATGGAGAACATGATTGAGGATGAAGTGCTTCCTCCAAGTTGATCCTGATCTCAACCATTTCTTAATCCACCTAACTTTATTATCATCCAATTCACATATTCCATATTGTGTACAATGAGATTCTAAAAGATTCTTTCAAATAACTTGCTTCTGAAAATAAGTTTATAGCATTGACCTGATCTGTCAATTGGAGTAGACTTTTCAAAAAAAGGAAATAAGATTATTGTAAAATATATTACATATATAACATTATACATATAATATATTATATAAGATAAGAAATGATCTGATATGTTAAGTGAACCCATGTTGTCTTTTAGCGATTATGGCTTCCTCTTCCAAGCACTCACAAACCTTCCATTTTATACCATATTGGAGAATTTTGTCTGGAATAGACCTCAGGCTTAAGAGACTAAAGTTTTAGAATTCACTTTCTTTCTCTTTCAGAAATAGGGACATTTCCCTGTTGCTGGTCCTTTAGTACCAGGTCTGTCCTCCACAATTCCTCAAAGATCTTTGTTGGCAAGAACTGTGTATATATTTAAGTTTATCCCTATAATGCCTAGTCCAGCACTGTAGCAGAAAGAATGTAAGGTCTTTGTTGGCACAGTCTTTGTATATTTAGCTTGATTTATAGAATGTCTAGCACAGCACTGTATGCAAATAGAGATATGTAATAAATACTTCTGGGCTAATGATTATAAATTTGGCTCCCAAATGTCATAAATTTGTGTTGTGGAAATTACACTGGGATATAAATCAGGAGACCTGGGTTCCAATCACAATTTTAGCACATAGGAGGCAGAAAAATTTCCTGAAAAGAATGTTGTACTTAAAACCAGAAGTCTGATTTAAATTCCACTTCTGAACACTTATTTTGTATCATGATAGAATATTTCCCGGCCTCAGTTTCCTCATAGATTAAGAAAGAGGAATATTAAACATTTGGTTAAAAGCAAAACACCTCTCAGGGTTATCGTGAAGCTCCAGTGTGATACTATATACATAAAACTGTGCCAATCTAGAGGTTTCATCATTCCCATTTTTGGCCATTAATCAGCTATGTGACCATGACAAGGCATTTCACCTTTTGGAGCCTCAGTTTCTTCATCTGAATAATATCTGGAATACCCAAATCACAAAATTGTTGCAAGGCTCAAATGTGACATTCTATGTAAAACAGTTGCAAAACTGAAAATGCTAGGTAGCCCCAGTTCTGCCCTAAAAAAGCTATATGAATTTAAAAGATCATTAAACTTTTCTGGGGCTCAGTTTCTTTACCTTAAAAATGAAAGAGCAACACCAGGTGATGGCTAATGCCCTTCTAATTCTTTGATTCTGTGTTCCATAATTTATGTTCTATTTTGTAGAAACCACTTTCTTTTTTTTTTCCCCTCCTTACTTCACTCCATGCTCTCCTCCAGGGGCTCAGGGAGACTTAGATGTCATAGACTTTGCTGGACTATTCTAAGGATATAAAAAGTTCATCACTGAAGCTTCCATTTTTAGAAAAGGGCTGCAGTTAACACAGAGGTGCACTTTTAATTTCAAATACTGAAGTTCAATAAGATTATGAACTTCTCTTTTAGTTTCTGAGTACTGACATTTTCCCCTACTTCAGTTGCAGTGATTTAGAGAGCTGTAACTTAATAACAAAAATGTTCTCCAGCTTGAAACTTAGCATGCTAATTCTTAATCACTGTCTTTGATTATATCCCAGATACTTTCAAAATCATTGAATCTTGTGAAAATTAGTTTGTGGTGATATGAGAAAGCAAAAAGGCTTGAAAGAGAGAGGGGAAGAAAAGAAGGAAGGGCAGAAAGAAGGAAAGGAGGGAAGGAGAAAAGGAGGAAGGAAGAAAGGGAGGGAGGGAGGAACAAAAGAAAAAATGGAGAAAGGAAGGAAGGAAGGAGGGAGGGAAGAAGGAAAAGAAGAAAGGAGGGAGAGAGGGAAAAAAGAAAGAAGGAGGGAGAGAGGAAGGAAGGACTGAGTGCTTGGCCTGTGTTATTGTGAAATATCAGCTCCTGATTCCAAATGAAATGGATGCATGCATCCTTTAAGCCTATTAGACAATCTACCTCCCTAGCTATTAAAAGGAAAAGCTACCTAAAGTATGTCTTCACTTTTTCAAATGAATAATAATTTCAGTGATATGCCAATCTTCAAAGTCCCTCCTATGAATAAAGGCTGATCAATTTTCATTTTTTAAAAGCTTTACCCATTTGGGAAATGGAGCTGGGAAAAGGCAAGCCAAGTGTAAGTCAGAGCCCCATTGCAGCAGCAAAATCCAGGGGCTTGGATAGAAAGAGGGGAAAGATGGGTCAGAGGCAATCTGCTGAATTAATTATGCTATGTAAAGAAGCATTCTGAGTCCTCTGAAGGCAGGAGATAGGAGAAGGGTTGGGGGTTGGGATGGAAATGAATTACATATTTTAAAAGAGGAAGCATTCCCCTAATCCACAACGTCAGAAAGGGAGTAATCCACAATGACTAGTCTGCAGCAACACCCCAACTGCCCACCACACATAAGCAAACATTCACACTCCATATAAGAAGTTCTAACCTAGGCATTCTTAATCATTTTGCATATTATAAACTCTGACAGACTGATGAAGCCTATGGAATTATTTTCAAAATAATGTTGTTAAAATACATAGAATTACAAAAGTAAATAAAAATTTATTTTGAAATATAGTTATAGCTAGCATACATACATATGTCTATGCACATACAGTAAGATTATGTGTTCAAACTTTTTCAAGTTTGCAAAGTATTTTATAAATATTATCTCATTTGTATTTTCCAACAACCCTGGAAATAAAAGTTATTATTTCCATTCTGCAGATAAGGAAACTGAGGCAGACAGTTTTTAGGTGACTTGCCAAAGTCACAAAGTTAGTATGTGTCTGGGATTGAATTTGAAGTCAGATCTTCCTTCTTGCACATCCAATACTCTTTTATGCATTATGGCACTAATTTTTCCTGTTAGCAAAATTTTTGAAGAGCAGGCTTAGGGATCCCATATTAAAAACTACTATTCTAGAATTTATAGCTCAATATAAACAGTTAATGACCATTGATAAAAGCTTTTGCAACCAAGATTCAGACACCTAAGACATGTGAGCAAGGTTTTTGTTATATTTTTCCCCTTCTATCATTTACTTAACCTATGAAGCAATGGCATTCTAGAGAAGAGCCATGTACCCATAACCAACAATAACCCTGCCTTGTTTGAACAGCACTAAGCATGTGGCTTTTGCTTGTTAGGACTAGTCCTTTGTCATATTATAAGCAGGTCATAGATTTCATTCCTTCCATGCTCAAAAATATTAATTAAATCCATTTCTTAGAATTTTTATATATTGGTGAATATGACAGACAGCTGCTGAATAAAGTTCATTAAGAGTCTTAAGAGCTCAGTCTTAGGCTGCCTTGGTGACTAATTAAATACCAGACCTTACTGGCAACACTGCAGGGATCCACGCAAGTGGACTTGGTGAAAACTTTAATTTCCAGTGGTGTCAGATCCAAAATCCTCTCTGTTCTCCTTATAGCAATAATAATATCCATTTTTTCTTTTTTAAAGGAATACAATAAAAAATCACTTATAGACATCATATAGGGACAGAGATACAGATATTTCATTATCACTTTTAAAATTCAGTTCACTTTCAACCCATCTATTTTCAAGCAAAAAGGGTAGACATACAACCTATGTGATATATTTGTTGTGGAGGTTCCAAAAAATTAAAAATGTAATCCTCTATTCTCTCTTTCTACCTCAGATTCATTTGTACAAACAGTAGGCTGAATTATCAGAGTTGGCCTTACCAGTAAGTCCAGGGAATAGTTACCTATTTTTTATGAGATATACCATCACGATGTCCCATAATTTCTATTTTGTCTAGGGTTGGCCTTTCAACTTTGAACTTCCTAGATAAAGCATCTGTCCTGAGAGATTTTGTAAAGGCTAACCACATTTCAAGATTAAAGAATGAAAGTTTGTTCTGAGTGAAAGCTATCTTCCAAGTTAAAAGGTAAACAATACCATTGACACCAGTCTTTGACCTTTTTTCTGTTTTTTATATTTTCAAGCCAGAATGTGAATTCTCCTCAACATGAGCACTTTGGGCTACACTCCAAAAGCCTATACCTTAAGTAAGATTGGGGGGTGGGATGGAAGTGGGAAGCCACTGAAACAGCAGTCTACATGTGAAAGAAGCTACATGTAAGAGGTTTAATTCAAATACCAAGTAAGGAAAGCTGCAAGTTTACAAGTGATTCGTGAAAGGAAAGGTTTATTCCAAAAAATGGGAGACTAAGATATGGTGGTGGTAGAAGGGTAAGGAGTTTCTGGACAGCAGAGAAAAACTGGAACAAAGCCCCTTAAACACCCAGATGTTCCTGGATCTAGCCTCCTAGAGAGAAAAGGAATTCCTAGAACCAAGTGATAGAAATCTCCCTTGGTCAAAGAACAAATCATGATCTTGACCTTCACCATTGTTGGGAGTGAATGTTATAGATCTGTATGTTTGAAAAGGTAGAATGTCTAATGACCTCCAATGCTTTCCTTTATAGAAATGCCATAAATTAGGGTGATTAAGTATATGAAGAGTTTAGGGCTTTCTGAAGGTAAAGATATTGACTGTTTATCAACTCCAAGTACTTTTCCTCTACTGGAGTTATAATGATAGTTACTGGGAAAGTGGAAGTCATCTTAGGGAGAACAGTTGATTCTTTTGTGACTGAATGCACTCTGTAAAGGGACATAAACCCGAAAGTAATTCTAAAAGTCTGGAACTCTATGTAGATTGCTGGTGAAAGTAGACGACTGCTGGAGAGGCAAGAAGTTTTTCTGTTTGTTTTCCTTTTTATCCCCTTGTGTTTTGGTGGAAGTAATGTATATTTTATTTGTTGTCTGATTAATGGATGCTCTGTATTTGAATGTTATTATCCTAATTGTTTCCATGAGAACTGAATGCTTCTTTGCCTTTTCTATTAAGCATTTTTTTAGTTTAGAAAACATTCGATATCAAATTTTTAGATATTCCAAAGAAAGAAAATTCTTAAAAGGCCATAAAAGAGCATGAATTGTGAATTTATAAATGTTTAGCAATATAGCAACTTCGGACATCTTTGACTACTGTCTCATCTCTGTAAGAATGGCCTATAAATGCAATTAAGATGTCCTTGAGGAAAACATATGAAGAGAATGCATAGGCTTTCATAAACAGTATTCTATGCTAGACCATCATTTTAATGATGAAGAAATTGTTACCTATGTAGCTAAAATGTCTTACTGAAAATTACACAGATAATATGAAAACAGTAGGATTTGAACCCAGATCCTCTGACAGCAGAGCATGTGTCTTTCCATGACAATGTGCTAATGGGTGTATTTTGCCCATCTACACTGAGATGCCCCATAGGTTTCTCAAACTCAGTATGTCCAAATTAAAGCTCATTAATTCCAATAATATTTTGTCCAAATCTTTCCTTCCTCCAAACTTCCTGTTTCTGTTAAGGGCTCTACCATTCTTCAGTTAATCAAATTCCCAACTTTGTTATCATCCTCAACTTTTCCTGCTCTTTTACATTTAACTTCACATATAACTTTAACAATTTCTGTTGCTTCTACCTCAACAACATATGTTCTATCTACTCCTTATATTCTATTTACATACCTACCATCTTAGTTCTGGCCCCTTTTTTTCTGGACAATTTTAATATCTTCTTAATTGCTCTCTCTGCTTGTATACACTATCTTCTCAAATCCTTTCTCGAAACCACATAACTGATTATACCACTACCTTTTTTCAAAAAACCTTTAGTTGCCTTTAGTATAAAATATAAAAGCTTCACCTTACCATTTAAAACTCTTAACATTCTGACTCGCTTCTGATTTTCCAAACTTATTTCTTATGATGCCCTTCATGCTTTCTCCATTCCAGCCAAATTGGTCTAATCTCCTTCCCAGAGCTCAGCATTCCATCTCCTCTTCAGTTCCTTCTCCCACAGTATTTGTGGTACCTGTAAATACACTTTGTTTATCTTTTTCCCTTAAAATCCATAGCTTTCTTCAAAATTTTAAAGATCTTCTATGTCCAACTGGAGCGTTTCCTAGTTGATAGTTCTCTGTTTTTGCCTCAAGTAGTCAAGGTATGTTTACTTGTTTGCATGTTGTATACAATGTGTAATAGATAGCAAAGATGGTATGGCTGGAGGACTGGACTTGAAGCCAGAAGAGATGACTTTAAAGACCACTTCAGATCCATATTAGCTTCATGACCTTGGGCAAATGTCCTAGGCAGTTGCTGAGAAAATATTAATCTCCATGGGTAGAGGGCATTTCCTCACCTGGGCAGTTCCTACAATAGTAAAATCATAGATATAATGTTTCTCCTATCTCACAAGGACATTGTAAGCACCTTGAGGACAGAGACTTTTCTTGTTTTTATATCTTCAGCACTTAGCAGTGTTTTACATATGGTCCTTAACAAGTTTTTACTGAATTAAATTAGATAGAATAATCAGCTCTGAATTAGATTGGATGAGTTCTATAGTCAGACAAAGAGCAAACTGGAATAGTCCACGTAGGAAATTGCTAGATCACATATGGTAAATTATGCTGCATTTTCCTTGGGTTCCATCTTTCTGCTACTCTAAATGTGCAACCTTTCAGAACCAGTATTTTTCTAGTGCTGCTCTATGGTTGGGAATCATGAAACAACTAAAAAATTATGTATTTCTGGAAAAAGGAAATTGGAGGTAACCCAAAGAGCAAAGGAAAGGTACATGGTGGGTGTAAGTAATATGTAGCAAATCACTAAAGATGTAAGAGTGGCTTCATGAACATGTCTAACTGGAACAGGAAATGGATGGTAATACAAAAGTGAGACGTAACAGAGGCAACTCAGTGTTACAATGGCAAACCTGACTCACTAAAAAGACCAAAGGAGACCTTCAGTACATTGAGTGTTTTTTATGAAGGATTTGATTAATAGGACAGATGAGGATCAAAATTGTATCTAATGAGGGAGTTTAAGCTGCACCAGTGGACAAAGCACCCATAGTATTCAGGCTTTATAAATTCATCGAAGTATTGGAGAAGTGGAACTTATAAATGTACTTTCAGAAAATAAAAGAACCAATTTTTTAAATGGCTCTGCTGGCACAAGGAAGAAGTTGGCCATGACTATGAACTGTACATTCTAATCAAGATCCCATTGCTGATTAGTCTTTCTTACTGTAGGCCAATTACTTTATATCTATTATAAAGACAGCTATGGTCTAGAAGAAAAAGCACAGAATTTAAAGCTATAACTTCATATCTGGGTTTAAGCCCTGGCACTGCTGCTTAATAACTATATGACTTTAAACTAGTTGAACAGTCTTGAGCAACCCATTCTGAGCCTTAGTTTCCATATCTGCAAAATGGAATTAGTAGCACTTGAACTATTTATCTCACAAGGTGTTTTTTTGTTTGTTTGTTTGTTTTGTTTTTAGATGATGAATTGTTTTTTATTCCATTCTAGAAAAAAATATGAACCTACCTATTGTAATTAAGGGACAATCTCAGGCAATGATCATAGAGATAAAAATACAAAAATAAAACCCACCATGGCATTGAGAAACTTACATTGTACTGAGGGGAGAGAGGATTTACAATACATATACCAGTAAGTAAATTCAAATTAGTACATTATAAATAAACTTGTAAACTAGAAGAACCAAATAAATGTAAAATAGTATTCATAATTCATTTATCTTAATGGGAACCTTGTTTATTAGATTCCTAACTTCCATGGTTGGCAATAATAATAGGATACTTAAAGTTGCATCTCTTCTAACACCTAGCATAGTGTTCTACATAGAGAAGGTGCTTAATAAATACTACTACTACTACTACTACTAATAATAATAAAAATAGCATTTAGATAATGCTTTAAATTGTGTCATATATGTTACATCATTTAATCTCCACAATGCCTCTCTGAGGTAGTTGCTATCCTGATATCTATTTTATGGCTGAAAAAACTTAGGTGACTTCTAGGGTTAAGTAGCTAATAAGTATCTGAAGCAGTATTGAATCCCAAGCTTTTCTGACTCCAAGTCCAGCACTCTATCCAGTACAGTATATATTGTTAATTAAATTGAATTGAATCATTTCTTTTACAAAGATGAAGAGTAGGAGGGGAGAAAATATCATTTTGCTTTTTTCCCCCACTCTCAACTAGGCAAATGTATTGTCCAGAGGTCCTCTGTTATATCATTTATTTGTCAGGTCTAGCATTCACTTAAAGCTGAAATTATACTAAATTCCAGGAAGAGAACTATGTTTCTACTATATCTAACTTTTTTCTGCCTTGTTAAGTACTATGAACATAAGAAAATACTGAGGAATGCACATGGCCCTCTCAGTCTTAGGAATACTGGAAGGATAAGGGATAATTCATAGTTACTGATCCTAAACTGGAATCCAAATCTCCCTGTACTCAGTCCCAAATCGTTCCCACTAAACTACCATTTCCTGGAAATTTCTGCAGCAACCTCAGATCATCTAAATCTTGGTTGAAGGAATAGAATTTAAATATGTAGAAAGCCCATCAAAAACAGCAAATAAAAAGACAACTGCAGTTTACCTTTTACTCATGAGTGTGGGGTAGAAGTGTAGAAGAGGTAACACATTGCTTTGTGGTACTTTTAGGTCAATTGATACATTAAAATAAATATGATACCTGTCCTAGAGGAAGGCCAAACTGATTTCATTTTCTTTTTCTTTTTTTTTTTAGGGTCATTATTTATTTTTTTTTTATTAAAGCTTTTTATTTGCATAACACATGTATGGGTAGTTCTTCAACACTGATTCTTACAAAGCTTTCCTTTATAAATTTTCCCCTTAGTCCCATCCCTTCCCCTGGATGGCAGGAAGTCCACTACATGTTAATTATATTAAAATACTTGACAAGTCGAATATATGTATACATATTTCCATACTTATCTTGCTGTGCAAGAAAAATCATATCTATATGAACAAAAGAAATCAGAAAAAGGAAACACAATGCAAACAAACATCAATATAGAGCATGAAAATGATGTGTTTTAGTCCATATCTCATGTCCCTCTCTCTGGGTATATATGGTTTTCTTCACTGAACAATTGGAACTAGTTTGAAACATTTCATTGTTGAAGAAAACCATGTCCTTCAGAATTGATCATCATATAGTCTTCTTGTTGCCGTGTATAATGATCTCCTGGTTCTGCTCATTTCACTCAGCATCAGTTCATGCAAGTCTCTCCAGGCCTCTCTGAAACCATCCTGCTGGTTGTTTCTTATAGAACAATAATATTTCATAACATTCATATACCACAATTTGTTCAGCTACTCTCCAATTGATGGGCATCCATTCAGTTTCCAGTTTCTAGCCATTACAAAAAGGGCTGCCTCAAACATTCTTGCACATGTGGGGCCCTTTCCTTCCTGTAAGATCTCTTTGGGATATAAGCCCAATAGAAACACTGCTGGGTCAAAAAGTATGTACAGTTTGATAACTTTTTGAGCATAGCTCCAAATTGCTCTCCAAAATGGTTGGATCCTTTCTCAGTTCCACCAACAATGTATCAATCAAACTGATTTCATTTTCAAAACAACTTCACTCACTCTAAAGTTCTTTGATTTCTTCAGCATGCTCCCAAGATGAGTTTCTTTCTCTGTTCATCCTCCCTTTTCAGCTACTACTTTTCCTATTAAATTGCTCATTCCCCATTGCTCCTGAAGGGTAGGAACTGTCTCTCTTCTTTATATTTCTAGTAAATATGTCTTATCACAGGTTTATCAACATGTATGACACATAGGAGGTACTTAATAAATGTTTATTGACTATTGATTAATCTAAAACAGTGTTGGGAGGAAACAGCTATAAAATTAGACAGGGTGTGCAAGACTGGAGCAGGTCATTGAAATTTAGGCTTTTTTTTTTTCAGTTCTGCCACAACTCACATAGATATAACTCTTGCCCCTACAATGATTCATTTGTCTAATTTGTCATCAATCATGTTGCTCTTTTGTATACATTTTCAGACATAGTCAATGTAATTTTAAATTTAGTTTTGTTTTGCTTGTTTGGTTGTGCTTATTTGTTTTATGTTTTTTCAATGGGGATGGGTTGGAAGGAAAGGGGATAGAGTTATTGTAGCAAAAAAAAAAGAAAGAAAGATCCTCAAGACATCTTTTTAATGCAACTAAGATTGGATATGAGCAATAAGGGCAATTTCATAACTGGCATCAATCAATAATCAATCAAACAACAAAGTTGTTTTCCTTGCTTTTCATCCATACTACTGCCATACCTTCCTCATCCCAGTCTTTTAGAATACTGATTGTACTTTAAGGTTCATCTCTTGACCTCCCTGCTTTGTGACATTTTCCCTGATTTTTTCCCCTTCTCTAGCTTTTGATGTTCTTTCCATCATACAATTTCCTAGAACTTTTTATTTGAATTATCATTTGTCCCTTCCATTCCCTATTTTAAATTATATTATACTTCTAGAGTAAAATGTAACCACTATATAAGAAATTATCTTATTTTTATATTATTTTAGAATATATTATAGTATAGGTAAGACTCCAAGAATAAATACTTTTTTTAAAATTTTGAATGTTGAACAAATGCCACTTCTGCTATTGTCACTTAAAACAATTAAATATAGAATTTAAATAATACAGATATGTGTCTAAAGAAAATTAGTTTATCTATGCCTTGAGTCAAGGAATATTTATTAAGTACCTATTATATGTCAGGCAATATGCTAGGTACTGAAAATATAAAAACTGATGAAAATGAATGAATGTCTGACCTCAACAAGCTTAAAGTACATTGATGAATAAAATATGAGAAAGTTTTTCAAAAGCTGTCTGATTTATTTTCTCTGAACAGAACAAGATTCATTTATTCAACAGATACTTATTAGATACTCATTCTATACCTACAGTATCTATATTATAGTCAATGTACTATCCTAGGCTCTAGATGAAAGCAAAAAATAAAAAAAAGATACATTGGCCCTCACACTCTTTTGAACTAGCGTCAGGCTATAGGTATGGAAACAAATGAACATAGAACATATAGAATACATTCAGTGCCCCAAAAGAAAATGAAATTCTGAGATCAAATAGACATAACTTCCTCCTGAGATAATGAAGATTGGAAAAGACTTTATGGAGAAGGGACTTTAAAAATATCAGTGGATAAAGTTGTAGAACATGCATTCTATATGGGGGAACCTTATAATAAAAAAAATTAGGAGGGAATTATGGCATTTACTTAAGGAACAGTGAATATTCCAGTTTGGCTGTAAGCTAGAAAATATATGGGGAGGGGAAATTATACCAGATGAGACTATAAATTAATTGGAAATAGATTGTAAAAAGTCTTGAATGGCAGGTTAAGTACCTCAGAATTTAATTTGTTTAAAGGTGATATAAAGCTTGGTTTAATAAATAGATTTGATATTGTAAGCCAAACAAATATGAGACACTCACAAATCAGTACTCTGGAGATTAGGCCTCATTTTTCTTACCAGTTGCCTTTCTGCTATAAAGGCACCCTCCACCTCCATTCCCAAATCTGGAACAATAATCAAATCAATATTGCCATTACTACTGGAAAGGTTATATCACTTTACTCTCTTACGGTTCCACTCACCATCCCTGTAGCTTCCCGGATCAGACTATTTCACCATACCACCAATGAACAGTATACATTGTCTCCTTCTATTAGAATATAAATTCCTTGTGTTTAGGGTATGTCTTTGTATCCCCAACCCTTAGTAAATGTTTAAATATGTTTTTATATCCATTCATTCATGCTTGTATTAGAAGATGCTGATAATGGTAGCAATACACAAAATATTTCAGGATGAATAGAAGAAAATTTGCTTATTGCAAATCAAATTACTAAATCAGATGAAAATCATTTTCTAGTCACTCCAACAAAGAATTATCTTTAAGATACTCAAATACTTTTTTTAAAATGTATTGCCTCAGCTAGTTTTGGAGGAAAAAAATACATATATTTAGAGAATATGAGTGAAATAGAATTATAGATTTGGAAAACATCTTAGAGTTCCTGTTTCTTGTTTTACAAATGAAGCACCTGAGGCCGAGAGAGATAAAATGAGTTACCAAAGTTAGCTAATTGGTAGGAGAGTCAGGACTTGAACTCAGTTCATTGAACTCTTATGTCCTTGCTCTTTCCAGAATAGCATGTTGTGAGAAGAGAGCAGTAGTAATAGATTTCCTTTCCTTGATGATAACTGTGAGAAAATAATAGTCCATTTTCTCCCACACATTTGATACTTCTTTTTAGGATCCTGAAGTTCGGTGCACAGATTTACTTCCTTTTTTAGACCTCCAAAGAGTAGTACTTCCCAATGAGTGGGATTGTAAAATGTGCTCAAAGCTAATGCCTCATAAAATAAGTCAAAGCTAAATGTTCACTACAGGCCATTACACAGCAGGTATTTTGGACATTGAAATGGCAGAACAACAGGAAACCAAAATTCAAAGCGTTTCATTTTACTTCCTAAAAGAAAAAAGTCTTAAAAATGAATAAAATGCTACTTAGAGACACTTGAGAATGTCAAAATAACTTCTAGTATAATTAATGATGTTTTCTTCATCATTAAATATGCAGTAGTTTATTAAATATGAAGATCAGTAGTGAGATTTTCTTTTTTTTTCTCAATGGCCTATTTGGTCAATGTTGTAGCACTCAAAGCTATAAAACAAATTTAAAAGTCATCAAATCCATTCCCCTGACTTTGAGCAATTGTTCCTATCTCTAGCATATTAAAAATTCTCCTCCCATCACCCCATAAAACTGGTTATCTCAGTTTGTTAGGGAACTGTGCTATTGAGGCCAAGGTCATGGATTTGACCTCATGGGAACCAACGGGTAACCTCTGATGCATGGCCAGCTGTCTGCTAAATGCTTGTGGTGGATCACAAAGGTGATGGAGAGTATGTGGATGAATCACCACTATTTGGAAAGCAATTCAAAGTACATTTCCTACTGATGGTGGGTCAGTAGTGTCAGCTGCATATGTAAGGACAACACCTGTTTTTCCCACTTCTATCATGTAATTTGCAGTTCCCCCCAAATTGAATGTAATCTTTCACCCACATCTATATTAGATATTATTATATAACATGTTTGCCCATCTCTTTGATTCCAGTAGCAAAATGAAATATAATTGAATGTGGACTCTAAATGCCTGATGGGATTAATACAATTACACTTGTATGTTTGCATTTCTCAAACCATATTCTCCCCTTCCATGTCCTCCCTTACCCCTAAAAAGAGAACCAGTGTTTTTTTTCCTTTCAGTTGAATGAATCTCAACAATTCACATTATGTCTACATTTCAGATTCTTTACTGCAATCTTCCCCCCCTTGACAATGATGCACTGCGAAAGTCATGCTTGGACTACTCAAAGAAAGTGACTACCTGAAATGCACCATCCTTAACATGGTAGACATTATGCTTGACTATTTCCATCTCCCTCTTATAACCTATTCGATGAAACCATTATTTATGTTTGCTTAAAGAAAACTCATTAAGTTTTCTTTTGAAATGAAGACTTGAAAATGGTGTGTTCTAATGGACGATTTTTCTTCTAAAACACAATTTCTGTTATGAGTCAGGGCTTTTTAAAATTTTTGATAACTTCAAGATCTCTGTGTCAGGAATGTCATAAAATTGATTGTTAAAGGCTAAAGTGAGTGTTGGATCCCAGTAACAATTCACATTAACCTCAGCTGAGGGAGTAAAAATGTAAAGAGGACAGGGAGTATTTCAGTAATCTTTTTTAAAAGAAGAAAAAAAGGAAGGAAGGAAGGAAGGAAGAAAGAAAGAAAGAAAGAAAGAAAGAAAGAAAGAAAGAAAGAAAG
>JAJPUD010002953.1:0-24791 GCA_023553655.1 Myrmecobius fasciatus
TCTCAAACACTTGACACTTACTAATTGTGTAACCCTGGAAAGTCACTTAAATCCAGTTGTCTCAAAAAAAACTCCCTTTACTAATGCAAATCAACAACTTTTTATTTTGTAGTTTTAGAGGGATATGTAGGGCACTGAAAATTTAGTGACTTGACCATGGTCACAGAGTTTTTACATGTCAGAGATAGGGCTTCATTTCAGTTCTTTCTGACTCCAAGAGTCTGAAAAAAAATAATAGATTGCAGTCAAGAATGACAGTGCTTCTCCTTAAGTATAAACTATAATGTAGCATTTTTTTCTTTAACTAGTTTTAAAACTGAGCCAATTCAAAGAATGATACCTATTAGACATTTAAAATATGGAATAGAAAAAGATTTCTTGACTCATTTTCTTTTAAACTTTTGGTTAATTCTTTCTACTATCCTTTGTCTATATGGTTTCCTGAACAAAAAATCCCAAACTAAAACCAAAAAAAACAAAAAAAAAACAACCAAACAAACCTCTCTCTTACCCTCTCTGCCCTCAAGATAATGTGATTAAATGGAGCAGAACTGGCTGCTAGCTGCACCAATAACATTTTGGAATTTTGCTCTTAACCGATTAGAAAACACAACATCTCTGAAGAGAATGGACTCATTTATCACTGCTACCAAAGAACATTTGCTCTGGCCTTCCCCAGCATGCAAGGCCTGCTGCAAAAAATGATATGGGGAAAAGACAAGCATAATTTGGGGAGGCATGGATTTTGCTTTTTTATCTAGCAATTAATATTCCTTTGTTTGGCTGACTATTCAATGGCAGAATAAATACAGAAATGGGAACCTAAAGGGAAAAAAGAGATTGGGAGATTGAATATTAATCATTCAGTCAACAATCATTCATTAAGCTCCTACTATGTGCTATTTGTGCTAAGTCTTGGAGACACAAAGAAAGGCAGACAATTGCTCTCCAGGAGTTCATGATTTCATGGGGGCTAGCATTGAAACAAGCTATTTATGGGATAAATGGGAAAAATCACCAGAGAGAAGGCACTAGACAGTATAGGGAATCAGGAAAAGCTTCTTGTAAGAGGTGGGATTTTAGTGAGGACTTGAGGGAAATGAGAGAAATAAGGGGACAGAGATGTTCAGTTTTGTAAGTGCCTTTTGAAAATTGCAAAGGCTTAAAAATTCTATTAGCTTTGTCCACTTTGCTGAATGGTATAACATAAATTAAGGAACAGACATTATCTATATTAGGGATGATGAAAAGGACCTATTTCCCCTTCTCAGTCATTGTGTCTCCTTCAGAAGCTCCTCATAATATCAGGGTAGGAGGATGCAATGTGTCTGGAACAAATGTAACCCAGAATTAGAAGGGACATCATAGGTGATCTAGTTCAACCCTTATACAGACCATGGATTTCCTTTACAATACCTCCTGTGAATGGCCATTCAGTTGTTGATAGAAACCATTGTCTAACAAGGAAGCCTGTTATATTTTGGAACTTTTCTAATGATTAGAAAATTTGTCATAAATGGAACTGAAATCTGCTTCCCTCTTCCTGACTAGGATGTTTATAATTCATATACTGTGATTTTTTCCCCAAAAAGAACAGTGGAAGGAATATCTCAGAAATCCAAAATCATGTTGCTTTTACTTTGGTTTTTTGATTTTTATCCACATCATGTAATTCCATGTGGAAGAAGGCTATATAACAAGGTATTCTCTTTATAATGTGTATTATACTGCTTTCTCTAATCTACATAGGACTTTTCTTTGAACTTCCACAAGTTTAAAAAAAATGTAGTGTAAAAAAACCCATGACAAGTTTTGTACTGTGCCCATGCCATTTGTGAGAACAAATCCTAAAATCTGAAATAGTTTTAGAAAGAAGTTTAACTGGACTTTTTGTAGAGGAGAATAAGCCAGAAAAGAATTGGGTCCATCTCTTCCAGGCTCTGGAAGGTTTACATTAAGTAGGATTTAGATAAGGGATTTGCAAATGAATCACATGTACCTAATTAAGCAATTTTGTAGAGGCAATTTGAACATGGTAGATTGAGATGGATTTTTAATAATTATAAATATTCAATAAATTTTGGGCAAAGAAAAAGACACAAGATGACCCCAAACACAAGTTCAGATGGATGCAAAACAAAAATCAAAATATAAGTGTTTTGGTTATATATAGGTCTTGGGAAAACCGAAAGTTCTTCATAGATATCTTTAGCATTTCTGGGGAGTTACTGAGGTCAGGGTAACGTTATGAGTTAAGCATTCTGTAGTCACATTAAAGTTAGATAATAGTTCATCATTTTCTACACTAAACACTGGGGATATAAAGGCAAAAAGTTGTCTCTGCTTTCAAGGAGCTCATCCTGTAACGGTGGAGATGACATGCAAATACTTATGTATAAACATGATGTATACAGCATAAATTGAAGGCATCCTCAGAGGGAAGGCACTAAGATTAAGGAGGAAGGGGAAAATTTTCTTTGGGAAAGTAGGACTTTAGTGGAGATTTGAAAGAGGACAAATCAGAGATGAAGGAGAGATTTCCAGCATCCAGATCTTGTTTCTCTCTCTTGTAGCTCCCACACTCTCCTTAGCAGCAATACCTTCTGTATCCTTGCATCATTTCTTGTCTATTGGGAATGTGTACACCCTCAAAACTCAGTGGGGAAAAGAGAAGAGCATGGTGATCATCAGCAAAGTGCTGCCAGTTTTCTCACCATCTTAGACCCTAGATAATAGTAATTGAGAATAGATAAGGCACAGTCTAGGCACGGGTTACATACAAATATATAATAATTTAAGAAGGAAGGGGACTGGGGGAGAAGAAAAGGAGGTGGCACTTCAGCTGAACTTTGAAGGATTCTAAGAGGCAGAGACAAGCAGGAGCATATTCCAGGTGTGGTGGGTAGCCTGTGCAAATGCACAATGGTGGGAGGTGGAAAACTAAGTTTGTGGAAAGGCAATTATTTCAATTTGGCTGGGATGAATAGCCAAAAGAGTACTTCAAAGTACAAAATTTCAAACAGGTAGTAAAACATCTTTTAATTCATCTTTTCAATCACTGGAAAACTCTCCATGACCTATGTCACAATAGTGGGGGACAGCTGAATAGTATGGACAGAGATTTGTACTGAGAACCCAAGCTAGGAATAAGACTCAAAATTTCAACAAACATCTGAGGGAGAAGTTCACCAGTGAGAGAGCCAAACCTCCAATGATATGAACTATTTTCTTTTCCTTGGTTCATTTGGCTTAAAACATTTCTATCATGTGAAACCTTCCTGGAGTGAAAAATGGGTTCTGTCAAAGCTGAAATAATACACAATGCAGGCTTCAGTGAGTGACCTACTGCTCACATACATGACATGACTTTTTAGGTGGCCTATGGGTAACATGTGGAGGAATTGTTAATTTAGGAAATACTATTTGAGGTAGAAGTCACATTGACCAGGTAACAGTCATTTTGACTTTTTTTTTTAAGCTCATCTTTATCTCTGAATTGACATTTTTTCCTGGTGGTTCTCCCAGCTTATTTTTGTTTTTAATGGGAAAACTTACCATCACCTCATCTTTTCATCCTTGCTTAACGGTGGCCCTTTTCTGAGACATGTAATGTCTGAGGAGGGTAAGGATTCTAAGACTTATAATTTGGAAAGGAGAAGATTGCAAGCATGGGTAATACTCAGTGCAAAAGCCTGAACATCAGAAATAGAGGATGTGTCTAAGAAACAGCAAATGGACCTATATGGCTGAATGGAATGCATAGAAGAGAACAGAACATAAGAAGGCTGGAAAGCTAAGAAGAGAACAGGTTATGAAGAGATTCAAATGCCAAATAAAGGACTTTATAACTGACCTAGAAGTAATGGGGAATCATAGGAGCTTACTGAGTAGGCAGGGTGGAATTATTAGACCAACATTTTAGAAAAATCATTTTGGCAGCTAGTTGAAGGATGGCGTCCCCCCTTAATAATGAAGATAGAGCATTTCTAGAACTCTAGGTTAAGCAAAGGATTACCTCATTTTATTTTTCATATGCTCTGTCTGGTCAGTATTTTATTTTATTTTATTTTATTTTATTTTATTTTATTTTTTAATTTTTTAAATTTTTTTAAATTTTATTTTTTTAATTTTATTTGCATAACTTATGTGTGGGTAATTCTTCAACAATAACCCCTACATAGCTTTCCGTTACAAATTTTTCCCCCAACTCCCCACCCCTCCCCTAGATGGCAGGATATCCACTACATCTTAATTATGTTAAAATATTGGCAAATCGAATATATGTATACATATTTTCAAACTTGTCATTGTTGTGCAAGAAAAATCTTGTCTACACAAACGATATATCAGATAAAGGAAACACAATGTAAGCAAACATCAATCAAGGAGTATGAGAATGTTATGTTGTGGTCCACATTTCACATCCCTCTCTCTGGGTGTATATGGCTTTCTTCAGTGAACAATTGGAGGTGGTTTGAAACATTTCATTGTTGAAGAGAGCCATGTCCATCAGAATTGATCGTCATATAGTACTGTTGTTGCCGTGTATAATGATCTCCTGGTTCTGCTCATTTCACTCAGCATCAGTTCATGCAAGTCTCTCCAGGCCTCTCTGAAATCATCTTGCTGATCATTTCTTACAGAACAATAATATTCCATAATATTCATATACCATAATTTATTCAGCCATTCTCCAATTGAAGGGCATCTATTCAATTTCCAGTTTCTAGCCACTACAAAAAGGGCTGTCTGGTCAGTATTTTAAACAGAGATGAAATTGCTGGATTTTCAAAAGGAAAACTAAATAAAAATTAATTTTGCTTCTAATCTACTCAAATTTTCTACTAGCTAATCATATACTTAAGTAGACTCAAACTCAGAAAACTGGATAATTGATTGATTTGTGTTTACCACTATACCTACAACAATACTGGGTACATAGAAAATATTAAATAAATTTTGGAAAATGAATTGAGTCACTATTAGAACATTCTTCAGGAATATGCGAGTGAGTATGAACTGGGTAACCCTGGTAAAATCACTCACCCAATCTGTGTCTCAAATTTTCATTGTAAAATGATTGGTGCAAGGGTTTGGGATTGGATCTAACTCTAAATTCTATGAAGTGGACACTTTTTTTTTGTTTGAGGCAATTGGGGTTAAGTGATTTGTCCAGGATCACAAGCTAGGAAGCGTTAAGTGTCTGAAGCCAGATTTGTGGACACATATTTAACATGTGTTCTTCAACTTTACCCAAAACATAAATAAGGAAAACAATAGGGTTGAGAGAATAGTCAATAAACTTGACTTTGCCTCCTAAGAAAATTTTAGAATGAATCATTAAAGAGATGATTGGTGAGTATCTAGAAAATCATGATTAAAAAGAGCCAGTATGACTTCATCAAGAATAGGTCATGCCATAATAATTTCATTTTCCTTTTTGACAAGGTTATTAAACTAGTAGATGAGGGGAAAGGAATGGACACAGATTACCATATTTCAGCAAAGCTTTAGATGAAGTATCTCATGTTAATCTTGTGACAAAGATGGAAGGATATGAACTGAATAATGACTCAGAGTCAGAACTGGTTGGGTGACTGGACTCACGAAGAAATTGATAGTTCAAGGTCAAAGATACAAAAGGTCTTTAGTGTAATGCCTCAGGGATCTATGTGTATCAGGCCTTGTGCTGTTTAACATTTTTATTAATGCTTTGGATAAAGGCATAAATGATATGCTCATCAAATTTGCAGATGATCCAAGGTTGGGAGGGATAGCTAACATATTCACTGACAGTCAGAAACTAGCAAGATTTTGAAAGTTGAGAGCAAGCTGTGAGAAAGTTGAATTAAACAAAACAAAATTCAACAGAGTTAATTGCTAAGTTTACAATTGGGTACAAAAAAATCAGTTTTCCAAAGACAGAAAAAGCATTATAAGATAGAAACTTTTCTGAAATGATCCAGGGGTCTTAGTGAATGGCAAGCAAGTGGATGACAATTAATCAGCAGTCTGGCATGTCAGTCAAAATGGCTAATGTCATCTTCAGTAGCATTAAGAAGATTTTAGCTTTCATGAATAAGGAGGTGATATTTTACTGTTTCCTGCCTTCATTTGAAATATTCTGTGGAGTTCTGGGCTGCATGGTTCAAGAAGAATGTAGATAATCTGGAGAGTGTCCAGACAGGGTAACCAGGATGGAAAAGAATCTGTGTCATGTGAGAATTAGCTGAAGAAACTAAGTGTGTTTAGCCTGGAGAAAAGAAAGTTTAGGGGACCCAAAACTGCCTTTTAGTATCTGAAAGCTGTCCTGTGAAGGAGGGGTTAGTATAGTTGTTTTGTATCAGAGAATAGAACTGGGAACAATGGGTGGAAGGTGCTAATTTTCAAGTTTAGACTTCATGTAAGGAAAAATTTCCTAATAATTAGTTTCTCCAAAGTGGACAGACTGCCTTAAGAAGTACTAGGTTTCCCATCATTGGAGGTCTTCAAATGGAGCCTGCACTTGACATTGTAGGGGGGGGGGAGATTCTTTCTGGGAATGGATAGTCTAGATGTCTATTGAGGTCCTTCCTAATCTTAAATTCTGTAATTCTGTGAATTTTGCATTTCTCTTTTATAATGTGGGGGCAGGGGGAAAGAATCATTTAAAAAAATCTTAGTGTGACTGAATCCAATGACTGGTCAGTAACTGATTGATTCAATACAAATTGTTGAACTTGTTTCTATACTTGATATAGTTCTTGGACATAGTTCCCTATCATCTTGTCTCTTTCTATTCCCCAGTGCTATTTTCTACCTCTTACTCTGGGCTCAATATTTAAATCAATACTAGCATAAAGGTTATGTCCATTGACAGCCATATTTATAAATTCTCATCCCTGGACTTTCTTCTCACTCCCTTCCCTGGATGCTTTTCTCACATATGAATTGTTGGTTTCTTCCTATTAGAATTGAAGCTCCTTGAAGTCAGAGACTATGTCACTTTTGTATTTCTATCCTCAGAGCTGAGCACAGTAAATGTTTATCTGGTACTTGGTAAGCATTTAATAAACACATTTTCATTCATTCATTATTTTACTTATTGATGAAATAGAGTTTTGATTATTCAATAGAATATACCCTAATGTATATTGTACTCTATTGTGTATATGTGTATTATATACATAGAGTATATATTATTGTCTATTGCAATGAGGGTTGATTTTGGAATTGGAGGATGTGGCTTTGATCCTTAACTCTGTCACTTCCTGTGTAAACTTTAGGAAAATCACTTAGCATTTAGTTTATTTGGACATAATCCATAAACTTAGATGCTTCACCCACTCCACGGATGCCCTAATTTTCCCCATGTGCAACAACAACTCTGGTCTAGACAGAAAAAAAATTCATTCATCCCTGAGGGAGTTAATTTATTCAAGCTTTAGAAATTTCTTTTTGTGCCATGCTGCCTTGATTGATAAGGTACAGAGATTAGACCTCTAAAGTCCTCCTGGTTAGAAATTTATAATATTATGATCCCTGATACCATTTTCCCATGAAGATACCCAATGGGAGAAGGTAGCATTTTCAGTTCTGACTTGTACTACTAGCACTTCCAAAAGGATGCTTTTGGGGGTGCTCTAAATTGTTATTTCAGGATTCATCTCTTGTGGATGCCTGCATACGCCCCAAGAGTAATTTGTGTGTGCTGGATAATTGTTTACATTGGGAAAGATTTATTTGTGTTTTAAAACTACTGTATCTGTTTGTGGATAAATGCAGGAGAGACTGTAATCACCAAATTCTTATTCAGTGTATATTCTAGTCATTTAACAATTGTGGCATTTTTCATAATAATTAAATGGGCTGTGTGGATTGCTAATGTGTTCCTCCCTGCATGCGCCTCCTTTTTGAAGGTGTCTGGCAGATTTAGGTCATCTGTTTTTTTCCTTTTGCACTGAAGAAAGAAAAAGAAAAAGAGGAAGAGAGGGAGAATTCCCAGGGACAATCTTTGCTAATACTTTTACATTAGTTTAAACCAGCAGAGGTTTGCTGTGCCTGCAGGTAAAGAAAATCTATTAGTGTCTTTAAGGAAGAAAGTCAGGAAGGAGGGCTCTCAGAGCAGGTCAGCCAAAGATGTTCCCAACTGAGAATGACAGTGCTCAATATTATTAGTTGGACTATCATGGAGTGATGGCCAGAGGCATACCCAACCTGGCTTGAATTTTAGCTTTAACCCAAGTTCGACACTTCTTTCTTCCCTCCTTCCTCTGTCTTATAGAAAGTTCTCAGGAATGAATTCTACCTTCCTCTTCACTTCACCTCCTTCAGCAAAACAAAGCTTAGATTTAGAGAACACTTTGGGTGCAATATCAACATAAGGAAGGAAGATGGTGAATATTCTTTTTCTTTGCTGTTCCTCCATTGGGAACAGGTGATTCTCTCCCTCTCCCTTTTGGAAATCTCTTAAGTTCTGTGTAATTTGAATAACCCAGCCCACTGTCCTGAGAAGTATGGGGAAGGAAGAAGAATCAAATATTAATAGATGGTCCTTTCTATACATATAACCCTCAGAGTGTGTCTGATTCTGACTAAAGCAGAAGGTGTACCATGTAGAAACTGAGGGAGAGAAGAAACAAATGGTACTGACTTCCCACAACACCCCACAGAGATGGGAAGAAAGACTTGTTTGAATAAAGGGGATATTTCCACGGCACCCTGAGAGCCCTTTGACATCTGGTGGCTTCTGAGGAAGTGGAGAGTGATGGTGGGACCCATTTATACATGAAAAATTTCAAAAGAACAGGGGCTAGAAGTTGACCCAGTGTTGGGTTTTTTGAGTTGCTGTGCAGTCCAAGAGAGGAAGGACCTCTAGAGAGGATGTTCCATATGTGCCAGTAATTAAAATAGTTCCTCAGAAGAAAACTAGCTCTATTTGCCCAAGAATGGCAGATCTAGGCATATCAACAGAATCGGAATCAGAATTTCGTAGTTGGAGGAGACCTCTGAAGTAATTTAATCTACCTGAACAAGAATTTCCTTTATAATATCCCAGACAAATTTGGTCATTGCTTAAAGCTCTGGATGAGGTGGGAATTTACTACCTTTCAAGGTGCCTATTCCTCTTTTGGACAGTTGTAATCATTGGTAAGTTTTTTAATTATTAAAGCTTTATACTTTCAAAATATATGCATATATAATTTTCAACATTCACCCTTGCAAAACCTTGCATTCCAAATTTTTTCCCCTCCCTTCCTCTCACCCCCTCCCCAGGTGGCAATAATTAATATATGTTAAACATGCAATTCTATACATATTTCACAAGTATCATCATGCACAAGAAAAATCAGATCAAAAAGAAAAAAATGAGAAAGAAAACAAAATGCAAGCAAACAATAACAAAAAGTGACAATACTATGTTGTGATCCACATTCAGTCCCCACAGTCCTCCCTCTGGGTGCAAATGGCTCTTTTCATCACAAGACCTTTGAAACTGGCCTGAATCATCTCACTGTTGAAAGAGTCATGTCTGTCAGAATTGATCATCATATAATCTTGCTGTTGCCATGTAGTAAGTTTTTCCTTATATCAAGCTGAAATAAACCTCTCTGCAACTTCTACCCCTTGTTCTTAGTTTTGTCTTTTTTAGGGGGCACGCCTTTTCCATTTGATGGTCCTTCAATGCTTATTTGAAGGAAACTTTAATGTCCTTCCAAAGTCTCTTTTTCTTTAGGCTAAATGGCTCTTGTTCCTTGAACCTGGTATTATATGGGCTTGAAAATTTTCACTTGAGCTACAAGAAGCAAAATTATAGAAGCTGTAGGTAACAGAGAATCAGTGACAAGGGATGGAGTTGTAAGGAGGTTGTTTCCAGGAACTAAGACCAGTGATGGGAGTTTTTGAATCCTTCCTATTATAGTTACTTGCTGGAAATGGAGAGCAGCTACAGGAAGTGGAGAATGATGGTCCTTCCATTCTTGTTGAGGATCCTACCAGGGAAGTGCTGAAAGTCACAAGAGACAAATACAGATCTCTTTGGGGAGACTTATCCAGTGAAGGAGGAGATGAGACAAGTTGGGGTGGAGGCAGGATGATCTAATGACTTTCTATGAGCTTGAAGGAGTTTGTTCTGTCTATTAATTTGTAAGTAAATATTTTTAAAAAATGTTTTTAGTCTTATAAAATTGATTGCTTTTATAAGGAGAATCTATGGTTGCCTTTGGAGGTGTATAAGATACCTACATAGATTTCTCCTGAGTGGGCCAATAAGCCAGAGAAAAGTTTCCAAAGTATAGAATACCTTTTGGGTCAGAAGGGACTATTTCTTTGGTACCAGGGCTACTTATATCTATTGTATATCTCTTATGTATGCACTTGCTCTAGGTGCTGAGAGGGAGGAGTCTTGGGCAAGATGGAGAGTGCTGCATAGTGAACAGCACACTGAACTTGAAATTAGAGAAGATCTGAGATCTTTTCTCACTTCCAACAATTATTAGATGTATGACTCTGGAAAAGTTAGTTAACCTTTTTAGGTTAACTGAGAATCAGTTTCCACCTCTATGAAATAAGTAACATTATAATATAAAATATAATATAATAAAATAAAATAAAATAAAATATACTATACTATACTATACTATACTATACTATACTATGCTATACTATACTATAATATACTATAATATACTATAATATAAATATAATATAATATATAATATAAATATACCTAATGTAATAATCTTCCTCACAAGGTTGTTGTGAGGATCACAAAAGGTTAATAATGTAAATAAAGTTCCTTACAAACCTTAAAGTTCTATATAGATATGAATTGCCATTGTTACTATTAATATGCAGAAGATTTTTGCCTACAACATTAGAATCAAACAGGAAGTAATTGGCATGATCCTTTAAAATCAACTGACCTCTGCCTTTGGGGAGGATTTGCCATAATTGAGATAAAAAGGACTCATTTGTCCCAGCTTCAAGTGGCATTCTCTTTGATAAACAAAAGTTTACCTTCCTCCTTTCATTCTGCCAAATCTTCTAAAATTAAAAAAAATAAATATTCTATAATTAACTTAATACTAAATATGAATATAACCAATTAGACTTGCTTTTTACTTTTAAATATATATTTACTTTTTATGATTTTATTTTATTTTACTTTTAAATATATAAAAATCGAATGTATAACATCTACCAAAACAAGACTTTTATATTACAAAGGGTATGGCATAGTTGAACAAGCACTGGCTTGACTTTGAAAGAGAACTGAGTTTGAATTTTACCTCTAACACTTGCTGGATATGTGACCTAGGCAAACCATCCAAACTATCCGAATGTTCTTTGCCTCCTTGTAAAATGGGAGTGATATTAGCCATAATACTTACACCTCGAGATTGTTGTGAGGCTCAGGTGTTCTTGGATGCTATAACTGTAATAAAGTTCTGACTTCAACTGAAATCTGTCTCCTTTTAACTTCTGTGTATTGATCCTAGTTTTGCCCTCTGGTGCCACAAAGAAAAAAAAATCGACTCTCTAGACCACATAACAGCTCTCCAAATATTTAAAGACTCCAGAGCAGAGATTCTTCAACTTTTTTTGTGTCATATTCTACTTTGAAGAAAATACATAAGATTACAGAAAAAATCATTTTTTAAAAAGACATTTATCAAAATATATATAAGAAAAAAACAACTCACAGATGAAAGGTTAAGAACCTTTGCTCTATAATGTTCCCCTCAAATATTTTCTTCTCCAAACAAAACATCCCTAATTCTATAGGGAGTTAGAATTGTGAGGGTAGAGAACATTACATTTGGAATAAAAAGCAAACAAACCTGAATTCAAGCCCCATCTCGGCTATTTAATGACTATATAATTTGGGACAAGTCTTTCATATGTATAGTTCTCAGTTTCTTCATCTATAAAAGGAGGGGCTTATTTCCTTTCCATCCTATTTATCTATTTATCCTCCTCTGGACACTCTCTTCCTTGAAATGTGGTTTTCATAACTGAACAAAACTGTTGTATGATCACCTCTCTACAGTGGGGCAGCTCCTTACCAGGTCTATATGGAGGACTGCAGAAAGTTAATAACTCATATCTTGGTTTAGAAGGCCTGAGTCTATAACCTCTGGTGTAGCACTTAAAATTTATCTTCAGGTTCTTACTCCCCTCATTTCACAATGTTTTCTCCAGCATTTATTTGCCTTATCCTGAGGAAGATAGTATAAGATGGGAGGTATCATGAAGGGACTGGTAATATTTTTCCATTCAATACTCTTAGGGTATAAAAAGTCTCTCTCTTGAAGGGGGCTAAACTCAGCATTGGGCCAGTACCTTAGGGAGGCTCAGGGCTGGCTGAGCCAATGACTACCTTATGGATGGTAGAAATACACTGTGGGACTGCTGATTTCCATCTGCTCCTGTGTATCTCTCAGTAAACATATCTCTCATGTAAATCACATCTAGCACCTTGCAATTCAACCCTGAACACTGATCATCTGGTACATCAGACTAATAAATCTGGCTACTATACTTCTATTAATTCAGCTTAAGTTTGCATTAGTTTTTTAAGCAGCCAAATCAGACTGCTAATTCATATTAAGCTTGTGGCCAATTAAAATTCCTGATCTATTTAACATGAATCATCATTAAACTAAATCTTTGTTGGACTATAATCATGTAATCAGTTTTCAACCTAAATACAGGATTTGACATTTATGCCTGTTAAATTTAATTGTGATGGTAATTTTTTCTGTGTTCTAGCCTGTCACATTAGTTTTGATTTTTCACTTCTGTTATCCACAAAACTATTTTCCTTTCCAGATTTGTATCATTTGCAAATCTTATCCACATACCTTCTATGAAATTATGCAAGTTATAAATTGGAATGTTGATTATGACAAGGTCAAAGGAAGAACCATGTTTAAATGGCTACCTCTCTTCAAAAAGTCATAAGGCCATTTATAACCTTTTGAGTGAGATTGTTCAATCTGTTACGAATCTACCTTAGAGTTTTACCACAATTCAGCCAAAATTTTACCATCATGTCTATGAGTATGTTAAAAGAAACCAATCTTTTTTCTTGCTTATATTTCCATACTGATAACATTCTGTTCTCTTTAACAGAATGCTATGTTTTTGATCAAACTAGACTCTTGCTCTAGTACATGACCTTCCATCTCCTATCTTCATGCCCTGAGTCTAGAATGCTATCTCTTCTCAACCTTAACTCTTGGAACCCCTGTTTTTCTTCAAAGTTCAGCACAAGTATTGCCTTCTACAGGTGATTTCTCTTGCTTCCCCCATTTTTAAATTCCTTTTTCCCCTTTTGTCCCCACAAATTGCTTTGTATATATTTTCTCCTTACTTCTCTATTTTCATGTTTTCGTCTGGTAGGTTCTTTGGATGAATGAAAAAGCATTTATTAAACACTTCCTACTATATACCAAATTCTATGCTAAGGCCTGGGGATAGAAATACAAAGTTTAACAGTTCCTACCATCAAGGAGTTTACATTCTTTAATAAGAGGAGAAAATGCATGTCAGGGAGTGGTGGCCAGGAATAGGCGTTTTGGTTTGGAAAGTTATAGGGATGGAGAGCAGAGCTGTAGGGAACTAGTTTGACAGATCTTTTCTAAGAGTTATAAAGCTAATTTGATCATGGTTCAAGAAATGGAAAATGGAGGGTGAGTTCATTAGGGGTGGTATGGTAGCCATTGGAGAGATTACATAAGAGTTAAGTAAAGTGAGACTAAAATGCAAGGCTAAGGTGACTATCAATTAGAGCAGTAGGGTCCCAGACAGGTGTTTTAGGAATAAAGGGTTAAGTCCTCCAGGGCTTGGCTCTAGGGCAGGAACTGCTTAATTTTATACACTCAGAGAATAGCCCATCCATCGCCCCTCCCCACACATTCTATAACTAATGCATGCAAGGCATCTTGTCTGCAATTTATTATTGATATTGAGTTGTTTCAGATGTATTGAACTGTGATCTCCTTTGGGGTTTTCTTGACAAAGATACTGGAATGATTGTCATTTCCTTCTTTAGTTTATTTTACAGATGAATAAACTGAGGCAAAAGATATTAAGTGCTGGAAACCAGATTTCAATTTAGGAAAATGAGTCTTCCTGACTCTAGGTCTGGTGCTCTATCCACTGTGCCATCTAGTTGCTCATATCTACTTTAGAGTTGCTTAATGAAGTCTTGTGGAGTAGAATTGATGTGACTTGAATTGATTCCCTTTTCCTCTTTCTATCCAATTATTGTGGTTATATTTCTCCAAGGCTCTTTTATCTATACTTTCTCTCCCTTCATTCTCTTCCCCCCAGGGATTTCATCCAATTCTATAGCTTTAGCTGTCAACTTCCTACAGATGACTACTAAATCTCTGTCTCCAGCTCTGACTTCTCCTCTAAATTTCAGATCAGAATTTTGTCTTCTGAACATCTCCAATTACATGTTCTGTTGACTCCCTAAACTAAAAATGTCTAAAACTGACTTTATCTTCTCAACCAAAAAATTGTCTTTCTTCCTAACTTCCCTATTTTTGTTAATACCTCCATCTTGTCCATTCTTCACACATGAAATATCTGCTTTGTCCTGAGTGTCTCTTTTTCTCACCCCAACATGTATTTCATTGCTGAGTCCTATAGTTTCTACCTTCAAAATATCTTTCTTCTGTCCCTCCCTTTCTATCTCTGCTGCTGCTGCCCTAATTCAGTGCCTCATTACCTCCTGCTTGGACTATTATAATAGCCTCTTAACTGATTTCCCTGCCTTTAGTCTCTACTCCTTCCAATCCATCTTATTCAGTGCTACAAATTAATCTTCCTAATGCATAGCATAGCTCTGAGCATATCATTCCCTATAAAAAACTTCCAATGGCTCCCCATTGACTACCAATTAAGATCCAAAGCACTTATCTTGGTGGTCAAGGACATCTATAATCTGGCTCCAGTTTACTTTTTTAGTTTTAATACATACTCTTCTCCATCATGACCTTTATGTTCAGGTCAAACTGGACTATTCACTGATATCAAAAGGGTATTTTCTCTTACATACTGCAAAACTATCATCATGTTGTATCTCATGCCTAGAATTTTTCCTCCATTCTCTCTTCTTAATATCTTGCTTCAGTCCTTGACACTTGAAATCCCATCTATCCTTCAAGGACCAACTAAAATGAAAATGCTACTTTCCAAATGAAATCTTCGTCGTCCTCAAATCAGACAGAATTCCTTCATCTTTTGGGCAAACATCATATAGCACAAAGAATGCTAAGTATGGACAACCTGAGTATGGACAGCCTGGGTTAGAGTTTTTTTAAATGGTTTTTTCAAAGTCAGCAAAACTTTACGGAATAGAAAAATGGAATAAAATTTCCATTTTTCATTATTAACAGAAAGAGAAAGCTAAAAAAGCATTTTATTTTACAAAGATTAATGAGGTCTGTTTTCTCAGAACAGATCATAACCTCACAATAGGGTGGAGAAGATATGTAGTATAAGGTGCAAACCTTCTCCCCATGATCCATTTTGGGCAGAATCTTTTGTTCCCTGGCCATTCTTTTCTCTTAGGGGTTTATTATAAGGAAACAGACTGGGATAGATTCTGGTTTTTATTACTTTTCACTGCCCCAAATATGACTTTGGGCAAATCACTTAATTTCAGCTTCTTCATCTGTAAAATGAATGGGTTGGCCCCTCTAGATGGCCTTTGAGGTCCATTCCAGCTCTTAATTTATGATTCTACGATGTTGTAGCTTATTCATCTCCAGAAGCTCTTTTATATTTTAGTTCTTTGTAAAAGTGTTTTCCATTATAAAGTCTTTAAAGGAGTGATCACATCTTAGCCACCTGCAAAGTTCTTTAGTATCTAGTAGTGTTTTTCATAGAGTAGGTATATTTCATAAAGAAAAAAAAAACCAAAAAACCCCCAAAACACCCAATACACCCATTTGTGCCTCTGGTGTGAGGGTTTGCTGGGACCTTTTCAGGAAGGTTCATCCATCTTTGCTATCTACCTGGCTCTCAACTCTCACCTGTGGCTAAAAGAAGCTGTAGCATGCACAATGGCTACATCCCAGGAAACCATCTCTGCAGATGGGCTAACCCAGGTTAAGGGTAGCTGAGGAGCTTTAAACCTGTAGGTGAGTTGGGGGACTGTCTATCCTAAGCAGGTGAATATTTTCCCCAGCAGAATGGGTGCTTAAGAGCAATCTTAATAATAATATAATAATAAATAACTGAAGCAGGCCCTATGGAAAGCCTGGAGCTTGGCCAGATATTGAAGCTACCTAAGGTCATCCACTGCATCCAGGTCTTTGCTAGTTGTCTTGACTTTTGTGTTAATGCTGGATTTCAGTGTCTCTGCAAGACAGAGGGAGGCTGTGCAACTCTGCCTCACTTAATTCCAATTAATGCATAAGTCAAGGTATCACCCTGTGATGTAATTGGTCCTCTTAATTAAGGATAAAAAAAACAACTCGATAAATGTTTGTTGCATTGATTATATTGTGAAATTACATCTTAGTGGGCTTTGAATTTTACTTTGGAGGTACTGGAGCAGGAGAATCACATGATGAAAATGATATGTTAGAAAAATTGATTTGATAGTAATGTGCAAGATGAATGGGAGAAGGGAGAGTTTGGAGGTGGGTATGCTTGTTAGATAGCTATTTAGTAATACTCTAACCCTTCACAGGTCCCTTTCTGCTGTGGGACCTTATAACCATACACATGGATTATTGCAATAGCCTCATATCAGGTCCTCCCACTTCTGCTGTCTTTCTGTTCAAATATCTTTCCTTTGGCTGCCAGAATAATGTGTTTTATTCATTAATCTGATCATGTAACTATTTTGTTCAATAATTTTAGGATTGTAGTCAAAGTGGGATGTACTTTATAAATTGTTTAGTCCAACATCCTCATTTTACAAATGAAGAAACTGAAACCTATAGAAATTAAATGATTTACCCAAGATCACAGAGGCAGGAAATAACAGGATGAGTCTTTTTTTGTTCCTGAGGCAATTTGGGGTTAAGTGATTTGCCCAAGGTCACACAGCTAGGAAATTATAAGTGTCTGAGGCCAGATTTGAACTGAGGTCCTCCTAACTTCAGGGCTGGTGCTCTATTCACTGGGCCACCTAGCTGCCCCACAGGGTGAGTCTTTAAGGCCAAATTAATTTATTCTCTATTCCTTTTTGGGTAGGTTAGCCTCCTTTTCCTGGTATTCAAAGTCCTTCAATTTTGTCACACCCTGACATGGATTCATTTTATCTCATTTTTCTCCCCTTTGTTTCCTTCAAGTCCAGCTAAAACCATCTACTTTCTGTCTCCTGAATTCATCATGGATTATCCTGCAATGGACCTTTGTTTAGCATAGAAGGCTGGATTGAAGGTCAGGAAAATTTGAGTGTGAATCCTGATTTTGACACTTAATAGCTGTGTGACATTAAGCAAGAAATTTAACCTCTCTCAGCCTCTGATTCTCCATCTGTAAAATGGGAAAAAGTAATGTCACAGTTCTTTCAGTGTTGTGAGGATCAAATTAGGTAGCATAGGTAAAGCACTTTGCAAACTTTAAAGAGCCATATAAATGTTAGCTCTTATTATTCATTCTTTTTTAACTTCTGACTGCTAAATTTCTATCTTTTAATGTTCAACTCAAATTGACCTTCATAAAGATTTCCTTAACCCTTGCAGTCAGTAATTACTTTCTAAAACCATTGTTTTGTACCTCTCTAATGTGAATATTATTCATTATTATATGCTATCATTGTTTTTCTTTAAAAAAATAACAATAGTTTTTTTTTTTTTTGCTGAGGCAATTGGGGTTAAGTGACTTGCTCAGGGTCACACAGCTAGGAAGTGTCTGAGACCAGATTTGAACTCAGGTCCTCCTGACTTCAGGGCTGGTGCTCTATTCACTGCGCCACCTAGCTGCCCCTAGTTTTTTATTTTTCAAAGTATATACAGAGATAGTTAAATATTCACCCTTGCAAAACCTTGTGTTTCAAATTTTTCTCCCTCCTCCACCTCCCCTCTCCTCTAGACAGCAAGCAATCCAATATAGGGTAAACATTTGCAATTCTTCTAAACATGTTTTCACATTTATCATGCTCTGCAAGAAAAATCAGATCAAAAGGAAAAAAATGAGAAAGAAAGAATCCAAGCAAATAAACAACAACCTCCCCCCCAAAAGATGAATATCTTACACTGTAATCCAAATTCAATCTCCATAATCCTCTCTCTGGATACAGATGGCTCTTTCTATCACAAGTCCATTGAAATTGTATTGAATCACCTCATTGTTGAAAAGAACAAATCCATGGCAGTTGATTATCACATAATCTTATTGTTGCTTGTGTACAATATTTTCTTAGTTCTGCTCACTTTACTTAGCATCAGTTCATGTAAGTCTCTCCAAGCTTTTTTGAAATCAATCTGGTCATTATTTTTTATGGAACAATAATATTCCATTACATTTATACATCATAACTTTTTCAGCCATTCCCCAACTGATGGGCATCCACTCAATTTCCAGTTCCTTGACACTACAAAAAGGGCTGCCATAAACATTTTTTGGTATAAGTGGGTTCTTTTTCCTTTTTTATGACTTTTTTGGGATACAGACCCCGTAGAGACACTGTTGGATCAAAGGGTATGCACAGTTTTATGGCCCTTTGGGCTTAGTTCCAAATTGCTCTCCAGAATAGTTGGATCAATTCACAACTCCACCAACAGTGTTCCAATTTTCCCACATCTCCTCCTAGTTGCCTGTTTTTAATAATAAACCAGTGCTAGACTGATGTACCTGGGGCACTTCACAATCCCCATCTCTGGTTAGGGATCTTCTACCCTGCACTTACACAGATTCTAGACTGAGTTTCATTCTAGGTGAGCCTGATCACCTAAAAGAAGGATCAGACTTATTTTTTCAAACTTATTAGCACTTTGGTGCCCCAAGGACAAATTACCTAAAGCTTGGTTTTACCTCATTTTTCTAAGAGCTTTCCAAAGTGGGGTATATATAGAAAAGTACAGTTTAAATCATACATGGGACAAGTATCTATTTGCATCATATATAAAAAATACTAAATATGAACCACCTTCACATAAGCACAAATTGACTTCAAGCATCAAGCAATTGCTGTTGTGATAGCAAGGTGGTACAGTTGATAGAGCGTCAGGTTTGAAAGCTTGAAGACTTCTCTTGTGCCCTCAGACACTTACTAGCTGTGTGACTCTTTGTAAGTCACTTAAATGTTTGCCTCAGTTTTCTCATGTGTAAAATTCACCTTAGAAAGAAATGACAAACCACTTCAGTATCTTAGCCAAGAAAACTCCAAATGGGGTCATGAAGAGTCAGACACAACTGGACAACAGCAATTTCTATTATATGAAGAAGCTGAGACTTAAATATTAGCTCATGAAATAATTTGTGGGACTGCTCAATAGGCATTTTACATTCTCCTTACATTTCCCTTTCCAAACAACTCCCTCCACATAGAGATACTTTCTGGTAAACTATGCTGAGGAACTGAGCTCCTTTCCTTATCAGTGATATCTTCAAATCAGCAATTCCCCCTGCTGCCACTAAGTTCTAAGGAAGGATCTCAGATCTCTGAATTTACAAAGTTGCCTTCAAGACTAAATTCATGTGTTTCTGAATCACTATTTGGAAACAGTATACAATAGCTGAAGAAAAGACAGCCCCAAACTTAGGCTCACCTAGGCAGGACGCTTTAACTGTTTTCAAAATTGCATATTTCTGCTGAGATTGGGGAAAGGGAATTTGAATTAAAGGAAGGAGATAGGGGCAGTTGCACTCTTTTTTTTTTCCTGAGGCAATTGGGGTTAAGTGACTTGCCCAGGGTCACACAGCTAGGAAATATTAAGTGTCTGAGTCCACATTTGAACTCAGGTCCTCCTGACTTTAGGGCTGGTGCTCTATCCACTGTGCCACCTAGCTGCGCCTCAGTTGCACTCTTTTAAAAGAATCATTGGCTATTCCTGGTTGGCAGCTGGTAAAAAAAATGCTTCATCTTTTCTTGGAGCATCCAAATGTTGAGTTAGCACAAGAGGTCAGCTAGAAGCAATCAGGGTAATTCTGTACCTTCTTTATTAGAAATCTTTTTAGTATCTTACTCTCTGCATCACAAAGTCCATAGTATCACCAGCTCTCAGAGGCCATCTAGACCAGTGGTGTCAAACTCAAATAGAGACAGTGGCCACTAATTTGTATGTAAAGATCCCTGTAAGTCACATATTGACTTAGAAAATCACATATTGATATGGCTATATTTGATTGAATTTTTATTTGTCAATTTTTTATTTATCAATTTTTAAATTGAATTTTATTTATTTGTCAAATGAAATTTTAATCTGATTTAGACTGCCTATAGGAGATTTTGAGCTGCATATGACTTATAAGCTTGTGTTTGACAGAGATAGACAAACTCATGCTTGAACAAGCATTCCAGATAACACACTAAAGATGAGTGCTCATTCAGTTTTTTCTTGATAACCTCCTGTGATAAAGAACCCATTCCTCCTCAAGAAAATACCCTTTTGGATGGCTATAATTCCTTGTTTATATAGCGTCTAAATCTGTCACTGCAATGTTTACCTATTGCCTCTAACTAAGCCAGTCAAGGCTAGTCCTTTTATAAACAGTTCTTCAAATGCTTGAGGGAGTTATGTTTCCTTGAAGTTTTCTCTTCTCTTTTCTGAGCATCTCCAAGTTTTTTTTTTAAACAAATTCTTGTATAACATTACACCATTGAGATGGCCTCTTTTTTTTGAATTCACTAGTTTATCTATGTCTTTCCTAAAATATCACGTGTAGAAATGAAAATCTGTTACTTCAGATGTGTGATTTAACTGGGAAAAAGTGCAGTGAGATTGTAATTTCCCTTGCATTAGACACTCTACCCATTTTAATGAAAATCAGGAGCAACATTAATTTTTTTGATTACTATATGTTTCATCTGACACTGAGCTTGCAGTACATAAAAACTAGATCTTCCAGATTGTTTCCAGAATAGTTGTACTGATTCACAACTCCAACAATGGGTTTGTATGCCTATCTCCCCATACTATTTCTGCCTTGTCATCTTTGCCAATTTGATAAATTTGATATGAAGTTTCAGAGCTCTTTATTTTTTTTCTTATTATTAGTGATTTGGATTTTTTTCCTCACATGGTTTTTGATAGTTCTCCTTTTGAAAACTATTCTTATTCATTGACTATTTAAATATTGGAATGGCTTTAGTTACATATTTGTATCAATTCCCTATATTTCTTAGATATTAGACTTTTATCAGACATATTTGATGCAAAGATTTTTTTTTACTCATTTGACAGTTTCTTTTATCTCCTCTTCCTTTCCTCATTTGTTAGCTCTTCTCTTCCACCAAATATGTTATTGTTTAGGGACCAATGACAATGAGGAGAGGGAGATAATATTCTTCAGTTATGTTCAGTTCTACTTGACCCTATTTTGGATTTTTCTTGGAGTGATTTGCTGTTTCCTTCTCCAACTTATTTTATATATGAGGAAACTGAGGCAAACAGCGACTTGCCCAGGGTCACACAGCTAATGTCTTAAGTCTAAATTTGAATTCAGGAAGATGAATCTTCTTGACTAGATCCAGCATTCCATCCATTGTTCCACCTAGCTCCCAAACAAGATAATGTAGCCAACAACATGTGTAGAAACTCTGGAGCAAGATACAAAGTTCAGATAAGACACTATACCTGCTGTCATGTAATTTGCAGCCCAGTAGAAGTGTAGGATTTAGTACTGAAAGGGTAGCAGAGCTCATTTCATCCAAATTTCTTTTTTGCAAGATGAAGAAGCTGAGGCACAAAATGTTTTGCTTACTGTTACACAGGAAGTATATTGCAAAACTAGAATTTGAACCCAGGTCCTCTGATTTAAAATACAGTGTTTTTTTTCCAGCATAGCACATTACTTTTCTCACAACAACCCTATGAAGTATACAATAAAAGCATTGTGGTCCCTATTTGTTCACTGAGGAAATGGTGGCATTTGAACCCAAGACTCCAAGTTCATTGCTTTTCCCACTATGTATTACTTTGCATTTCCACAATGAAGAGAAGGATTCCCAGTACAAGGAACACAATTATGTCACTAAATACTCTCTTTTCTTCTTTCTTCTAATTTAACTTTCTTTAATGACTGGAGCAGTGTTTCAGGTAAAGGGAAAGTTAGTGTGTGTGTATAATTCAAGTTAATTCACCAGGGAGGATCACTGGGACCTGATGGGAAATGGTTTGGGGTGGGTTTTTTGGGATGAGATAGAAAATTCAGTCTGCACTAAAACTCTGCCCTGAGTTATAGTGGTGATTCTCCATTCCTCCTGGGTATAAAATATATATTTTCTTCTTCCCTACCTTATTGGTGCTTTAGGCTAATAGGATCACAGACTTCAAGCTGAAATGCACATTTTACAGATAAGGAAACTGAGGCCTAGGAATATTAAAATGAATTGTCCGAAGTTAAACAAGTAGTCAGTGTATGGATGAGGAGGCTCATGACCATGTGTCAATCATTCCATTTTCTTGGGCCTGTGTCCTTATCGATAGAATGAGGGGGATGGGACTTCATGATCTCTTCTAGCTCTAATCTTTATAATAATACTTTATAATCTGGCTTGGTGATCAGGAGCCAGTGAAATGTCAGCCCCACTTCTACTGTAGTCCCTTGTCTGAAGCATAATGCCCAGTGGAGTCTGGTTTCTCTGTTTATTTGAATTGGCCACCTGGCTCTCCACCTTTGCTGGTCCTTAAGGTAGCTGCAGCACTGATGCTCTCTTTACCTTGTTGACCTTGTCCTCAACTAAACCTTTTTCAAAGAAAGGCTCTGAGAAATCATTCTCACTGACTGATGAAGCCTAATGCATTTTCATTGCACAATAAGCTAATGTAGGAAGCTATACCCAATTTTGAAGCATCCACCTGGCAGTGAGGTTTATTTTCAGCCAGGAGAGCATCCCTGGAGCCCCTGAAATCACACCCTCCCATCTGAGGGCCCTCTCTGGCCAGGTAAAAGGCTGGCCCTTCCTGTAATGGACAGGTTGCACTGATCACATAGGAAGCTTGTTACAAAACAGAGTATTTCTGCTCCTTATTAATGTATCTGAAATTAGGCTGTTGCAGGCACCTTAACACTGTTGTTTTCAGACTTCTGAATAATTCATTTTTTATCCTAATACTGCATTAACACTTTTTTTTGCATTTCATTACTATCCTTTTTTATTTCAAGGGGAAAAAAAGTAAAATTACTTGAGTTCTGGCAGGGGTCTGTAATAACTTGCTTGGGATAAGGAAGCTTTTCATAGGAGGGATTTTGTTTCATTGACTTTAATCAGTGAGGAAATTCAGGAGGTGGGGTGGAGAGGGATAAGTGGCTAATTTTGAGGTGCTTTGACTTTGTAAATGGAAGCATTGTAGTTATGGAAGTGAAAAACATCTCATGTTTTTTTTACCCATTTTCCTATTGTTGATTAATCCAAGTAATTAAAAATTTTTTTTCTCTGGGTTTTATCTGAGGATGGGCCAGTGTGTTCAAAGTCATTGCTACCAACTTTTTAATCAAAAGAGAACTGAGATTTGGCTCTTGGCCCTTGGTTAAATGGTGAGTTGGTGAAGTTTGTTACTGGGAGATCTCTGACTCCAGTTTTCATCTCTCCCTTTGTCAGGCAGTTTTTAATTGGTTAATCATTGAACATTTATTAAACCCTAGGTAATGTGATATAAAAGAAAACAAAAATATGGTCCTTCAAAGAACTTATATTCTAATGGGGGGGAGGAAATAACAAGCAAAAATATTTACATGCAAGATATATACAACATAAGTGGAAGGTATGAATATTAGAATAGAATAGAATAGAATTTTAAATATTCTATGTCTCTTCCCTTAAAATGTGTGGTTATCCTCTTGCTTTTTCCCCAGTCTCCTCCCTCAGAATCTGCCTTGAGATATTGACTAACATCTTAATGTTTAATGATTAAAATGATTAAAAAACAGTTTCAAGTTTGATCTGCCAGGGGCCATTTTCCATTTAAAGATGGAAGAATTTAAACAGAAGGGAAGAAAAAATATTTTGGAGAGTATTATAGAATAGCCCTATTGAGTCTTAAAAATGGAGTGACTTAATCAAATGGGGCAAACCAAGGTCCCAAATCCCCTGTCTGATAGTCAAATCTTTGTTTTACATTTTGAGACTTGAGGAGCACAAAGACAAATACTCAGTAATTTTCAAAAGGGCTTCATTCAGACTCTTGAAAACCTAGGAGGTCAAAGCCCCATTACATCAGTTTAATGGAGGGACTTAATGGGGAGGGAATGTGGGAAGAGCAGAGAGAAAAACACTGAACTAGGAGCTAGGACATCTCTAGTTTAAACCCAGGGTGTGATACTAGCTCTGTGATCCAAGAGAAAGAATGTTACTTCTCTGAGCCTCAGTTTACCCATCTGTGAAATGGACATAGAAAGTACTTTAAATACACTGGTACTGAATATTTCGAGTACCTGCTTTTTGAGTTTGTTGTGAATAAAGTGATCTGTGAACCTTAAGTATCATATAACTGCAAACTTTACCTTAATTAGGTAATATGTGAAAGGCCATTGAACTAGGAGTTAAAAGTCTAGAACTCTCACAAAACTGTCTATTTAACTTTGCCATGGGCGAGAGAAAGAGAGAGAGAGAGGGAGAGAGAGAGAGAGAGAGAGAGAGAGAGAGAGAGAGAGAGAGAGAGAGAGAGAGAGAG
>JAJPUD010002953.1:24801-134076 GCA_023553655.1 Myrmecobius fasciatus
GAGAGAGAGAGAGAGAGAGAGAGAGAGAGAGAGAGAGAGAGAGAGAGGAGAAGAAGAGAGGGGAGGAGGGAGAAGGAGAGAGGGAGAGAAAGAGTATCTATAGTGAAATTTATAGAGATTATATTAGGGAAATCCTGGGCTGCATTTGGTTATGGCTGTGGTGGAGTCTGGTTTTTATTAAGGGAGCTCTTGCAACAGCCACTTCAAAAATTTTTGCTTTAAGTGGAGTAATTAATTTTACATTAGATTTAGATAATGCTTTTCCAGTGTGGATTTCTTTTTTAAAGGATGCAAAGCTGTCTAATTAAAGAAAACACTTCATAGCAATCATTTCAGAAGAAATGTTTTGAAGCATGGGTGATCTTTTTAGTTTTGTATGAGAATTAGGGTAAAGTTACTAACATTTCAATTAAATGCCATTTTTCCTTTGGGGACTTATATCTTTATTAGGCATAATTACATCTTATGTTTGACAGAACCAGAGTGATACTTTGAGCTAGAGCTTTGTCTTCCTTCATCAAGTTTTCTCTAAGTAGGGCAGCCCACACTGGATTTTTTCTCCCCTAAACTCTTACAATGTTCATTGTTTGAACAGTTTTGGCAGTTATCACAGTGTCACATTAGATTTGCTATTTAATTAGCAACAATTTGCTGATCCCCTACTATGTGCAAGAATATAGGGATCTAGGTACATCTTTGATTAGGCTATGGTTTTGAGATTGGGAAACTGATGGGTGGTTGTATATACTAAAGCTTGAATCTCTAACTACAGTAATTTGGTTGTTTTGTTGTTGTAATTTCAGTTATAAATGACTTCCACGACCCCATTTAAGATTATCTTGGCAAAAATACTGGAATAGTTTGCTATTTCCTTCTCCAGATCATTTTACAAATGAGTCAAATGAGGCAAACAGGGTTAAGTACTTGCCCAGGGTCACAAAGCTAATACCTGTCTGAGAATGGATTTGAACTCAGGTTCTCTTAACTCCAAGACTGGTTCTCTATCCACTAAGTCATTTAGATCAGAGGTCAAAGAAATGAGACCAGTTCAGTTGTACAATTATAGAAGGAAGCTAGATCTGGGAGTGCAACAAAGAGTAGAGAAAGAGAAAGTACTGAGAGATGGAGACGGACATCTGTCATGAATTTTCATGAATTGATCAGCAGAGTATATCTCCCTATGCATCTCCTGCCCTCTCCTCCTCATATTCTGTGGCTCAGACTTAGTGTCCTGTACATATAACTGTTCATCTTTATTCCATTTCTATATGTGGGCAAAGTTCAGTTTAGAAATAACCCAGCCATGTTTTAGGGTTTATCAGAGGAGTTTCAGGAAATAAATGTGCAAAGTATTGAACAATATTTCCTTTTGTTTTGTTCAATAAGCTGAATTTAATAAGTCACATATCTATAGTATATTGAATGACTATGTCTTGTGAATATGGAGGCTGTTAAGGAAATTCCAAATATGATATGAGGGTCTCAGCTATTGGCTTCAATTTTCAAAATATTTTCTAGTGATAGATATTCAATATTATCCTCTAACTAAATTCAGAGTTGCACCAGCATGAGTTTTAAAAGTTGTTCAGGACTATTATTTAGGATTATGTGGCATGACAGAATGTGATGATCTCTTGCAACAGAGAAACTCTTGTGACCACTTGGCTACAGACTGAAGAGTGCCACATAGTGGATAAAGCATATGTTTCATTCACTTGCTGGATAATTAATATAGTGTGACTCTTTGCCTTCTATAGAATTAAGAAAGGCAGCAGATGAGCCAATTGGGACTGTTCCTGCCATTGTAATGCCCAAGGGTCATAGTCTACAAACAAGTGTCATATTTACTATTGATACCCTATATATTTACATTACCTACCTCACAAAGTTGTACAAAAATACAACTTAATAAATCTTAAAGTTCTATATAAAAATGAACTATGAATTTAATTAGGAGGAAGGAGATATATAGATAATCCTTAGCCTATGATCAGTGTGCTTACATATGAAAAGTTTTACGTCCCCACCAGTTACTTTTGCCTTATCCCCTCCCTTTCCTTGGAGTTGATGCTCTTTGGGGTCATATAGCTGGAAGATTGCAATTTGTTTAAATCTTAGATCTCTTATGTGCTATACATCTCAGAGACGCAACTGAAACCAGGTTCTGGAGGTAACCCTGACGGATTGGGGTCTTTCTCTTTTCTATTGTCATTGGCTTGAGCTCCCACTATCTCTGTTCCATCTATGTTACCTCCACTATTTGATGTCAATGACCTGAATTTCAGTTTTTATTTCACCATTTAACATCATTAGCTTTTACAAAAAGGTAATCACTTCAAAGATATAGCAAGAACAGACACACAAACATTACCCCCCAATATCTGGTGGGGAGCATACACCAAGGAGAGCCCTACACCACCTTGGTCTATGAGAGAGAAAATTCAAATATAACCCAGTTTCTCCTTTGCATTGGTCCTATCACGTTCATTCCAGATGTGCACAAATGCCAGATGAGCCCTTGTCTCAGTTTCTGCTAATCTGGGTCTTTAGAGTCTTTCTTGAATATTTTTCTTGCTCTTCTGGATCTTGATACTATGAACTCATACTCTGGAAGGCTAAAATGATGAGGTGCCTTCTGTACCTTTTGAACTTAGAATGTCATAGGCTCTATCCCCTTCACCTTAAAATGGAAAAGAACAAATGGAGAGGCCTATTTCTCAAGGTTCCATGGACTTAGAGGTGAGATCTTATGGCTTCTTCTTTTGCATCATGGTATCTCACCAGATGCTGTCCAGTAATAAGAAAAGTGAGGTAAGAGAATGCTGGAAGAATCCAGTTAAGATCCTATTTAATGAATCCACAGAATTCTCCTATTCATCAAGTGATTAGCTAGCCAGAACCAGTTTTACAAAATGCCTACACATGCCCCAAATTTCTCCAAGACACTGTTCTCATGTTGTCTTGAATCTACTAGAAGTAGGTTCCAAGCCTCTGAACATTGAATGACACCATCCTGAGCCCCCTAATTTAATCAGTGAAACACTTTTGAGAATATACCATTAACATGTCACAAACATCTGTATGTGTATACATATGAATCCATATACATACACATATGAAAAATGTGCACTCTTATTTACAAATTATATATGTATAATGCCAAGCTAATAACTGTATGTTGTGAAATGTACACAAAAAAGACATTATAAGAATGAGATAGAGATAAATTTTTTAATGATATAAACTTCTATTCTTTAAAGTATTGTTACTAATAAGTGATAATATTTTAATGAGAATAAGATTGAATATGCTTATTAAAAAAACCTTGTCTTAACAGCTTGTGATCCAACAATTCAAAAAACTGGTTCTAGGTTCAGTTTATTTTGACACTTGGCTTTAACAGCTGTCAGAGCTGAGAAAGATTCCTCACAAAGATACTTAGTTCCAAATAGAAGTGCATCAGTACCTGTTCTTACTGCACCAGGATTCTAATTTTTAAAAATCCCATCCACCAATTATACAAAAGTTTTTATTGAAATACAGTTAGTAATTTTCTATTTTTCCTGATTTTCAATCAATTGTTCCTATAATGAGAAAGTATTACATTTTTATATTTTTAACAAAATGCATTCAAAACCTACTGAAAGATTCATTTGGAAGATTTTTAAAAACAAATTAGAATTTTTTCTTTAGATTATTAAAATGTTCAGATATGAGGGTGAATATTTTTGATTTACTTTATTTTCAGCAACCCAGAGAAAGAAGATAATAAGCATCCAGAAGGAGAGGATGGTCATCAGTGTCAATGCTGCAGAGAGAACAAGAAGGATGAGGAATAAGAAAAGGACATCAGATTTGGCAACTAAGACATTGGAAACTTTGGAGAGAACAGTTTCAGCTGAGTGAGGTGTCAAGGATAAAGAAGAAATTGAACCTGGAAGAATAGCAGGATGATGATATGGTTAAGAAATAGGGAATTATGAAAAATAGATGAGTTTGTGGAGAATAATAGGGTAAAGATCTGAAATGTAGACCATGATCCACCCATGCTGTTCATTCTGTGTTCCTCCTCTTCTAACTTCTCTATCACTATTTTTTTAATTAAAAAAATTTTTTTCCCTATCACTATTGAAGGTTTTACTATCCTTCCCATCCTGCAGCCTTGATGTCATTATCAATTTCACACTAGTGCTCAACCATATCTAATTCATTGTTAAATCTTGGTGTTTTTACCTGCATATATGTTTCCTTCTTTCTCCTACACAGCCACTATTCTCTTTGAGACTTCTCTAATTCACTTTTCTCCTGGATTATTGTAATAGTTTCTAATTTGTTTCTCTACCTCAAATTTTTCCTGACTTGAATTCAGCCTCCACTTAGCAGCCAAAACGATTTTCCTAAAGTATAAGTTAGTCAGTCAACAAAAATTGAATTAAGTACTTTCAATGTGCCAGCCACTGGGTATAAAAAGGAAGACAAAAGTTCCTATTTTTAAAGACTTTACATTCTAATGGAGAAGGCAGTTATCCATTATATATAAATAAGATATAAACAGATATAAAGAAAACATATACAGGATAAATTGGGGCTAATCAACAGAGAGAAAGCACTGATATTAAATATTCTCCTGGAGAAGGTAAGGTTTTGTTTGAGATTTGAATGGAGTCAGGGGTAGAGGAGGGAGAAAGAAAAGGAAAAAGGGGAGAGGGGAGAGGGGGGAAAGAGAGAGGGGGAGGGAGGAAGAGAAGAAGGGAGGGAAGAAGGGAAGAAGAAAAGGAGGGAGAGAGGGAGGAAGGGAGGAAGGGAAGGAAAAAAGGAGGGAGGGAAGGAGAGAGACAGACAGATAGACAGACACATGCACAAAATAGCCCAGTCATGGGGGACAGCTTTTGCAGATGCCCAACATCGGGAGATGTTGTGTCATATGAGAGGGACAGAAAAAGGCCAGTGTGTAGAAGAGTGAAGTATAAGTTTGCTCATTTCACTTTACTTATTAAATTAAACTGACTCCCTTACTTAATAAACCATAGTGGTTCTCTATCATCCCTATGACCAAGTAGAAAATTCTTTGTTTGGCATTTAGAACTCTTCAAAACCTGATTCCACTTCTTCAGTCATTTTCTCCCCTCTTTACACTTTACAACCACAATTCCTCAGTCACGACTCTAACCCATCTCTCTCTCTCACCTTTTTTTTTTTTCATTAACTGTCCCCTATGCTTATAGTGTTCTCCCTAATCACTTCTGGCTTCCATCAAGATTAGCTCCAATTCCACTCTGTAGGAGGCTCTTTTGGTCTCCAAGAGACTGCAGTCCCCATTTTGGAGATCATTGGTATGGATGATGAATACTATAGGTGTTCAGAGGAAGGAAAAATCCTTGTGTGTAAAGGGCAGTCAGGGAAGGCTTCATGGAGGAAGTGAGATCAAAACTGGGCCTGAGTATGGGTAGGATTTGGATAGGTGAGATGAAGAAAAAAAAAAGAGAATGTGGAGGGAATTATGAATATAATTGGAAATAGAGGCCTAGTCTGAACTCCTGTACCATATCTTAAATTATTTATTGGATATTTTGAACTGGATGCTCCATAAGCATCTCAAGTACAACAAGTTTAAGAAAGAACTCATTATTTTTCTTTTTTCAAATCCAAATCTTTTATAAATGTCTCCATTTATGCAAGCTCACCAACTAACTTCAGTCAGTCAGGTACAGAAACTACAGGTAATTCTTAACTTGTGACTCTCAAATCAATCCCCTAAATCGAGTCACTTGCCAAATCTTGCCTTTTCTTCCTCTATAATCTTTCTTGTACGTCATGTTCCTTTCTCTCTTTCTACCTTAGGTCAGATGCCCGTCATCTCTCACTGGGACTATTCCAATAGCCCTGCTTCAAAACTTTCCCCACCTCAATCTATTCTCCAATGATTTTCCTAAAGCACAGGTTTGAACAAGTTACTTCCCCACTCAATATACTCCAGTGAATCTCTGTTGCCTTTAGGATGAAATATAAACTTGACAGATAGTAGATGCTTAATAAGAACACTTCACTGGCTGTTTCTGTTTTCCATTTAAAGTCTCCTACAACCTGACTTCAACTTACCTTTCTAATCTTGTTATATGTTTGTTATATGCTTTCAGGTACACTGTATATGTGACACACTGGCCTTTTCTCTCTTCCTCATATATACTATTTCCCTCTTCCATTTCTAGCCTTTTCAGTGGCTGTCACCTAGGTCTGGTATATTTTTCCTCATCACCACTGACTACAAACTTTCTTCAAGTGCTGCTCTCTACAACAAAGCCATTCATCAGAAAGTCATATACATCCATAGAAAGGCCTGTGGGAATCGAGTGTGGACCACAACACAGCATTTTAATGCTTTCTGTGAATGTTTGCTTGCATTTTGTTTTCCTTCTTAGGTTGTTTTTTTCTCTTTCTAAATTTTATTTTTCTTGAGCAGTAAGATAACTGTATAGATATGTATACACATATTTGATTTATCATATATTTTAACATATTTAACATGTATTAGACTACTTGCCATCTGGGGAAGCGGGTGGGAGGCAGGAAGGAAAATTTGGAACAGAAAATTTTGCAAAGGTCAATGTAGAAAAATTACTCATATGTTTTGTAAATAAAAAGCTTTAATAAAGTAAAAAAAAAAACCCAAAACAAAGCCATTCATCAAGGATTTTTTCAACTTCGAGTGCTTGTTTCCTTCTTTCCAGTTATCTGGTATTTATACACAGATCCCCAGTTTAATAGCTTAAAATTTTCACTAAGGTTTTTGGGATACCCTGCATCTTGATGTAAGTACATGCCATTTTCTTTTGTTTTTGTATCCCTATTTATTTACAATACCTGGCACATGGTAGGCACTTAGCCAATGCATGTTGATTGACTTATTGAATCATGTAAGATAGATTCATGTAAGGTCAGGTTGGGATGCTATTGTGGTTGAATGCCAACCTGAGAAATTTCTATTATCTTGTGTAGATGATTGGATACCATTATGCTTTTTGATCAAGGGAGCAGGTATGAAAATAGTAGTTTAGAAGATTAATCTGGAGAGGGGATATATACAGTACATTAGGGATGAAAAGGACCTTAAGAGAGATCCTTAGGGGAAAGGGCCCCACCTGTGCAAGAATGTTTGTGGCAGCCCTTTTTGTAGTGGCTAGAAACTGGAAACTGAATGGATGCCCATCAATTGGAGAATGGCTGAATAAATTATGGTATATGAATGTTATGGAATATTATTGCTCTGTAAGAAACAACCAGCAGGACGACTTCGGAGAGGCCTGGAGAGACTTGCATGAACTGATGCTGAGTGAAACGAGCAGAACCAGGAGATCATTATAGGCGGCAACAATAAGAAGAATATATAACAATCAATTCTGATGGACGTGGCTTTCTTCAACAATGAGGTGATTCAGGCCGGCTCCAATGGTCTTGTAATGGAGGGAGCCATCTGCACCCAGACAAAGGACTATGGGGAGGGAATATGGACCACAACATAGTATTTTCACTTTTTTTCTTGTTGTTTCCTTGCATTTTGTTTTCTTTCTCATTTTTTCCCATTTTTGATTTGATTTTGCTTGTGCAGCATATTTGTGGAAATATGTATAGAAGAATTGCACATGTTTAACATATCTTGGATCACTTGCTGCCTAGAGGAGGAAGTGGGGAGAAGGGAAGGAAAAAATTAGAACACAAGGTTTTTTAAGGGTGAATGTTGAAAATTATCCATGTATGTAATTTGAAAATAAAAGCTTTAATTAATTAATTAATTAATTAAATTTTAAAAAAAATTTTATTTTATTTGCAAAACATATGTATGGGTAATTTTTCAACATTAACCCTTACATAGCTTTCTGTTACAGATTTTTCCCCCCAACTCCCCACCCCTCCCCTAGATGGCAGGATATCCACTACATGTTAATTATGTTAAAATATTTGGCAAATCGAATATATGTATACATATTTCCAGACATCATTGTTGTGCAAGAAAAATCGTATCTAAACAGAAGACATATCAGATAAAGGAAACACAATGTAAGCAAATATCAATCAAAAGTATGGGAATGTTATGTTGTGATTCACATTTCACATCCCTCTCTCTGGGTGTATATGGCTTTCTTCACTGAACAATTGGAAGTGGTTTGAAACATTTCATTGTTGAAGAGAGCCATGTCCATCAGAATTGATCGTCATATAGTATTGTTGTTGCCGTGTATAATGATCTCCTGGCTCTGCTCACTTCACTCAGCATCAGTTCATGCAAGTCTCTCCAGGCCTCTCTGAAATCCTCCTGCTGGTTGTTTCTTACAGAGCAATAATATTCCATAACATTCATATACCATAATTTATTCAGCCACTCTCCAATTGATGGGCATCCATTCAGTTTCCAGTTTCTAGCCACTACAAAAAGGGCTGCCACAAACATTCTTGCACATGTGGGGCCCTTTCCTTCCTTCATGATTTCTTTGGGATATAAGCCCAATAGAAACACTGCTGGGTCAAAGGGTATGCACAATTTGATAACTTTTTGAGCATAGCTCCAAATTGCTCTCCAGAATGGCTGTATCCGTTCACAGCTCCACCTAAAAGCTTTAATTTAAAAAAATAAAAAGAGATCCTTAGAAAGATAATTTTGATTTCATGAAATTAAAAAGGACCTTAGAGATTATGAGGTTGAATTCCTTCATGAGGAAATTTGACCCAGAGAGAGATTAAGTGAATTGCCTAAAGCCATTTAATTTAGAGTGATAACATTTTCCCCTAAAACTAAACTCCTTTTCTCCACCAAGTAGAGGGCAGAGATTGCTTTGCTTCAATGCCTCCCAAAACATCTGACACCTCACAGGTGCTTAATTAATACTTGCTGATTCATTGATTAATCTAGCACAGAATTCCAGTCTTGGAGCAAATTGGAGTAGTTAATTTCTACCTATTTTTTGGATATATATTGTGTCTTCTCAGGGAGATTCTCCATTTCTTGAGGCAAATACCATGAGAAGCAGCATGATTTTATAATGGAAAGAATGGACCAGTAATCAGAAGACCCAGGTCCAAAGCTGAGTCCTACCATTAACTTACTAAGACACTTTGGTTCTTCCATCTTCCTTCTCATCTATAAAATGAAAGGACTGAACTAAATGATTTCCAAGATTCCTTTTGTGTCCTATGTTCTTTGTCTTATATTTTACCTCTTCTGTAGAACTTGGTATAAAACTGGGTGTCTACCAGATACTCCATAAATAATTATTGAGTTAAATTGAATGCTAGGGTGTGAAAAAATCACATCTTTTATTTTATTCCCTTATGTTTTATATAGAAATATATATGAGCCACCCTGGCTTGAAAAGACTTTACACTGTAAACAGAAGTATATGTGATCCCTGTTCCCCTTTCAGTAGGGGGTTCATTCATTTAAAACTCCCTCTCCCAAGTGAACCTGGGAAATCCTGCCTTCCACATGTGTTTTTCTAGGTCTCTCATCAGTTTGAAGATTTCCTTTTAAAGCTAACATTCAGCTGTATTTTTCTAGGGACAAGGGGATAGTCTGGTCCCCTCAAAACAATAGCCCTCCTGCCCTGACATGGGAATTCTGAAGGAGGACTATTATGCTAAGGAGACTTATCTGAGGGAAAATAGGGACCAAATGCATGGTTTCTAACATAAAATATCTGCTCTTAGTGTGTGGAGATTAGTAGCAAATAGTATGCTGGCCACATCCAAGATTTTACAGACAAAGCCTCAGAGTTAATTGACCTAGCTACAGGATTTACTCACAGTAGATAAACTCCTGGTAGAAAACCTGGACATACAAGAAAGATACAAGGATTTTCTAATTCTTAGTCTTAGCTCCCAATATGATCTGGTTTGGGGAAATGAAATGATATCTGTAACTACTCTCGGGAAGTCTGGCTTTTCTATTCAAATAGACTGAGATTGGCCAGAAACTTTTTGTGGATGTGCAATTTTTATCAAGTGATCTGGAGCTTCTTAAAAATATACCAGTCAAGGAAATTTCAGGTACTTTTAAAAACCTAAAACACTATGAGGTCAGATAAGCAAAGGGGTTGGTAGAACCTCTATGGATGTGTTCAGAAATATTCATTATTTATTCTAGTTGTCTTTATTAATATGTCCCCTGGCGTCCAGTGAAAAGGACATCTTAGAACAAGTGGAAATAGGATATGGAAGCCATTATGGCCAATAGGCTAAATTTGCATGCTTGGGAGTCCTGTAGTCCATGTAAGAATGGTCTTACAAGGTTCTGATTGTGTCTCAGCTCTTCCTCTAAATTGATGCTGGCCATGAGGTCCAGATATTTACATTTGTAGCCTCTAATTTTTGCCACTTTTCACTCAATTTGGCAGCAAATTCAAAGTGAATCTATTGTAGATAATCTTCCGGTCACTGCTTCTGTTGACTGGATTTTCTGAACCAAAAATTAAAATACTTGGTCTGACAAAGACATTTTTCTCTGATTTGTGAATTTATGTATGTGTAAAGTCTTATAAACATAAAAATTGAATCATATTCAGCTATGCACAACTGATTGCCTTTACTGAGAATGAAACTGCATGAAAAATGCAAAATTCAGGAAAAATAAATCAATAAAATATTTCTTGTCTTTTTTTGTCATTCATCTTCTAGAAAGATCAATTGAATAATGTTTCTCTTGCACTTGTTTAAAGAACCCAGCTTGCTCAATAATGGTTTATTCTTAATTTTTCAAACACTTTAAAGATTTTAAGTAATTGAATTTAAATAACCATAAAGAGATTTATAGTTTCAAGGATCAATGATGACTTCTGATTTTCTGAAGTTGCTAATTAGTGACGATGATCATTCAATCATAATGGTCCTAACAATGAAATCATAGGTCCAGTTTCTATCCCTATCAATCAATTAGTCACAAAGCATTTATTAAGCACCTACTATGTGCCACAAATGTGCTAAGCAATGGGGATAACAAAAAAGGGCAAAAATCACTCCCTGCTCTTAAAGAACTTGTAGTCTAATATGGGAGACAACATACAAACAACCATATCCACCAATATTTATGAAGGAAAAATTGGAGAGAATCAACAATGGAATATACTAGCATTAAAAGAGAATCAGATAGGGGCAGCTAGGTGGAATAGTAGATAGAGTTCCAGTCGTGAAGTCAGGAGGACCTGAGTTCAAATCTGATCTCAGACACTCAACACTTCCTAGCTATGTGACCCTGGGCAAGTCACTTAACTCCAATTGCCTCAGCCAAAAGAGAAAGAGAGAGAGAGAGAGAGAGAGAGAGAGAGAGAGAGAGAGAGAGAGAGAGAGAAAGAGAGAGAGAAAGAGAATCAGGAAAGGTTTCTTGCTGAATTGCTAGTGAAAGGTTAATTTGCGCATTTTATTTAGGTTTGGAATACTACTGTTCTCATGCCTATAAGCATATCCAATTATACTCATAGCTTTAGTGGAAAAAAAGTGGGTTCAAATCTTTTTTTTTAAATATTTACAAACTATGTTACTAAAGAAAGTATTCAGTGTTATGGAATATTATTGTTCTCTAAGTAACGACCAGCAGGATGATTTCAGAAAGGCCTGGAGAGACTTGCATGAACTGATGCTGAGTGAAATGAGCAGAACCAGGAGATCAATATACACAGCAACAACAAGACTATATGATGATTAATTCTGATGGATGTTACTCTTTCCAACAATGAGATGTTTCAGACTATTTCCAATGATCTTGTGATGAAGAGAGCCATCTACACCCAGAGAGAGGACTATGGGAACTGAATGTGGATCACAGCACAGCATTTTCACTCTTTTTGTTGTTTGCTTGCATTTTATTTTCCTTCTAATTTTTTTCTTTTTTGATCTGATTTTTCTTGTGCAGCATGATAATTGTATAAATATGTATACATACATTAGATTTAACATATTTTAACATGTTTAACATATTTTGGATTACTTGCCATCTAGGGAAGAGGGTGAGGGAAGGAGGGAAAAATTTGGAACACAAGATTTTGTAAGGGTCAATGTTGAAAAATTATCTATGCACATGTTTTGAAAATAAAAAGCTTTAATTTAAAAAAGTCATTCAATCTTTTAGGAACCTCAATTTTCTCATTCATCAAAATGAGGCTAACAATATTTGTTATACTTATACTCCTTACTCATAGGGTTATGAGAACAATACTTTGCAAGCCTTTATATTACATAAATAGAAACTGCTTTAAAAATTATAGTTAATGTCTAAATACTTTTTACTCACCCCATTTGGCTAACAAGATCTCAAAGGAGGAAGTTAGAGACATAACATTCTTTTAAAAGATAAATCAGTCAAAAAATATAAACAAACAAATAAATAAATACATTGGAAGAAGACCCTCAGGGTTTTTGGCCAAAGTATTTTATTTATTTAGATTTTTTTTTGACTAGATGAAAAAGGCCATTATTTGCCTCAATTTCTATCTAGCTTAATCACCGAATAGGTGCAGCCTCACTCAAACTAAGACCAGTTGAAGACCTTAGCTTAAAAAGGCCAAGGTCTTCACTGCATCTGGGGTCATCTCCAGTCATCCTGATCTATAACTGGCCATTGGACCCAGATGGCTCTGGAGGGAAAGTGATGTAGGTGACCTTGCACAGCCCTCCCTCCCTTATACTCAATTCACTTGCATATCATGACATAACCTTTTTGAGTTAGAAGTAAGGGAGACAGCAACTCAAAGAGATAGGTGATGGAATTCAAATCCTGGAAATAACAAGGAGGTCAATTTGGCTGGAACATGGTTTAGATAAAGGGGAAATAAAGCTAGAAGTTTGGGAAGGTAGGCTGGAGTCAGATAATGAAGAACTAAAAAGGTCAAACAGAGAAATACTGTATTTTAATTCTAGAGGCAGCTAGAGTCTCCTGAAACTTTTTCAGCATGAGAGAGATGTGGTCTACCTTGTGCTTTACAAATATTAATTTGGTAGTTATGTGGAAAATATTTTTTAAAATGTAAAATAAAATTAATTATTTATGTTTTAACATTTATTAATAATTTTTTTGAGTTCTGAATTCTCTCATTCCTTCCCACCTCTCCCCACCTATTGTGAAGGCAAGAAATATGATATTAAAAAATGTGAAATCATGCAAAAAACATTTTCATATTAGCCATTTTACAAAATAAAAGCAAGATAAATAAAATAAGTAAAAAAATTATGCTTCATTTAATAAAAAAAGAAAAAAATTATGCTTCAATGTGCATTCAGACTCCATCAGTTCTGTGAAGTTTATAGCATTTTTCATCTTTGGAATTGTCTGGGATCACTGGCTTAATCAGAATAGCTAAGTCATTCACATTTGATATCATGCAATATTGATATTATTGTGTACAATGTTCACCTGATTCTGCTTGCTTCACTCAGAATCAATTCATATATGTCTTCCCAAGTTTTTCCAAAACTATCCTAGTCATTTCTTATAGTACAATAGTATTCCCTTACAATCACATATGTTCAACTATTCCCCAATTGATGAGCACCCCCTCAGTTTCCAAGTCTTTGCCCCCACAAAAAGAACTACCATAAATATTTTTGTACATATGGGTCCTTTTCCTTTATTTTTTGATCTCTTTGGGATGCAGACTTAGTAAAGATGGAAAGTATTACTAAAAAAAATTTATGTATTTTCCAGATCAACTTGCTTATTTTATTTTAAAAAAATTTTATTTTCCCCAATTTTATGTAAAAACATTTTTTTTTGTTTTACATGTACATTCTTTTTTTTACATAAACTCCACTTGCTTAGGGTTTTATATTTAAAACTAACTGATAGAAGATATCAAGATTTGTGTCCCAAAAGTCTAGATGAGTTAGATAATTAACAGCTCCCTAATTATACCAGATCTGATTCCATTGAATATCATCCTTAACAGTTTTCTTCCAGGGTTTTCTTAGAGTAGCAAAAGGAGCAAAATGCCACATGAGTTTTCTCATACTAGAAGTGTACTCTGTCCCTGTGACCCTTTGTCTGATTGGCAGATTCCTCCCAGAAGCTCTGTTTTTAGGTCAGCCAGTGTTGAGGTCAGCCATGACTCCACTCCTGATGCTCTGGACTTCTGTCATCCCTTGTACTGGATACTTCCTCTTCTTCTTTATTCCCCACCTCATCATCATCCCTTTCAGTTTACTTATGCATCACCTTTTCCCATTAGAATGTAAACTCCTTGAAGGCAGAGCCTGTAGTCTGCTTGTGTTTGCATTCTTAGAGCTTAATACAATACTGAGAATATAGTAAGGGTTTAATAAATGCTTGTTGACTTGGAAAAGTTAGAATATTTTTTTCTTCTTAATTGTGATTTATTTACACATATACATGAACTCTTTATTGCTGATGTGTTTTGTTTGCCCCTCTGTTGGAAATGATATTAAAGTAATCAATGACAGTTCTATGCTAGAATCCGAGCCAAATTTCTCTCTGAGGAGCATAGAAAAACAGGCTTTTTCAACAGAGGAAAAAAATAAGCTCATTGACTCTATGTGGAAACATTATTAGTATTCTTTCAAGAATAGGTATCATTCTCAGAAATCTTCTGTTCAAATATGAAAAAAATTGCCTATAGTGCCCTTAGATAAAAATCACAAAATGATTTCAGTGTCTCTCTTCACACTGTATAAAAATGGGAAAAAAAGTGAAAATTTTTTTATAATACTTTCTATATCACCTGGGAGAACATCAGATATGTTATTAATATACCTGTAGCAAATGTGAACCAGGTTATTGAAACCCATCAATGTTCTGTTAACAATTTTTTGCAAATTGAGTATTCTGCAAAAGAATCTTTATCATTTTTAGCACCAAAGTTACTTATCAGCTAATATGCCCACAATCTTATCTATTGCTATAGTTTAGAAAAGAGGAGATATACCACATTGAAATGTAGTCTGTCCTCAAAGATAGGCTAGATCTCTTAAAAATACCTTAGTTTTCTCACCTGTAAAATGAGAATAATAGCACTTGCATTGCATACTTCACAGGGTTTGTTGAATGAAATGCATGAATGAATGCATATAAATATGGGTGTCAGCTATTATAGAGGAAACTGAGGCACACAGATGTTAAGTGGTTTGTTCAGTATCTGAGGCAATATTTGAACTCAGATCTTCCCAATTCTAAGTCTACTATTCTTTCCACTATGATTCATTCACATACTTGAAGCAATGTCCTGTGGATGGGGGATCAAGGACTAAAACAATCTTAGAGACTTTCAGATTTGACTCTATGACATTATCCCCTCTCCATCATTTTGTTTTTAAGGAAATCGAGGCTAAGTGATTTGAAGGTATAGACATGGACATATTTTGTAGTGGGAATTTTTAATCTATTTGTGACATTCATACCTCTGGCAATCTGGTGAAGTCCATGGACCCTTTCTCAGAATAATGGTTTTAAATGCATAAAATAAAATATATAGGATTATAATGAACCCAATAATGCTGAACTACAATAAAAATATGAAAAAAATTTATAAATTTTTCCCATTCTCTCCACCTTGCAATTTATCCATTGACTCCCTGGGGATGTGTCCATGGACTTCAAGTTAAGAACTCCTGTTCTATAAAAAAAGCAAAATTAATCCATTTACATTCCTCCAAAAGATTAATGATCACACTTATAATTACAAAATTCTGAAAAGAAAACTTAGGTCCTTGTATATATAATAGGAGAGGGTCATAGAAACTGCAGCTAGCACACATTATGGAAAAGATTATAGCAGTTAAAAGTTTTATTGATCATGTTTAATGGGTGAATTTGACTCAGACCATTGTCCTGTTAACTTAGGTTGGATGCTGAAATGAAATAAAAGGCTGGTCATTCAAGAGTTAATAAAGTATGAGCTCTAGGAAAGAAAGGATACTTAATAATACTACTGCAAATCCACTTGCCTTCATGTAGAAACATGTATGGTCAGCAGGGCAGGGTGTACAGGAATATCCATCAAGTCTGAATTTCATGAATGTGGCCTTTTTAAACCCTCAGTTGACCCAGAAGTCATATCAATACAACCAGAGGCCATTGGAGAGATGCAGTTTGGGTCTTAGCCCTTTGGACCAGTCATGGGCTGGGGATAGTTTTGCTACCCTTCAGGAAAAATAAAACCCAAATAAACCAAACTCATCCAAACTATGAAGTGAGAGGAAAGGGAAACTTTGGTAGGTAGTGAGCCCATGGCATTCTGCAACACACAACTAGGAATTATTAGAGAAGGAATTTAAATTGAGGTCTTTCTGACTTAAAGCTCAGTATCCAACTCACCTTGGCATTTTACCTCTCTATAAGTATGTGCTAAAAAAAAAAAACACTGCATATAGACTGCCATTATCTGTTGCTGTGCAGATCCCACGGTTGCTATGAAAGCTAAAAACTACAGTAGCATGTTTGGGAACTCATCAGATAAAAGGAGTTTGGAGGAAACTGGAAAGCTGGTGGATAGAATGTAGGTCTATGTCTGGCTAAGCTTGAAATTCACATGCATCTGTGATAAATTGCATCTTTCTTTTTGACTTAACACCTTGTGGTTCATCTAATTCTAAATCTTTGCTTCCTAACTTCTTGAATCCCTTCCTGATGGCTTTTGATTTTGACTTGATCTAGGTTTTGGACTTGTGTTTCTCTCTCAGAATTCCCTCAGTGCTGGGACTGGTATCAGAATTTGCTCATCTTGCTTGGTTCCCATCTCTGTTCTTTTAGTTTGGATTATGGATCTTTCATATTGGTACTATGCTTGGTATTGTCATCCTTATCCTCTTGGCTTATGTTGAAACATTACACTGAAATCGTTCTCTGCTTCTAACCATTGAACACTTGCAACCAATTTGGAGAAAAAAAATGTGGTCTATATTAGAAAGGCGGTATGGTAGAAAGGGAATTAGACATGGTATTTGAAGACCTGGGCTTTACTTCTGGCTCCAACCTGTAAAGTGGGTTTGTTAATAGTTTTTGCACTACTTACCCTACAAGCTTGTTATTAGGAAAGTGCTTGAAAGAAGTAGAGGCAAGTAGGAGGTACAGTGTATTCAGCTTTGATCTGAAGTAAGGAAGACCTCAGTTCTAATGTGACCATACATATTTCTCATATGCACAATAGGAATAGTAATAGAACCTATCTCCCAGAATTTTTGTGAAATTAAATGAAAAACATTTGTAAAGTGCTTAGCACAGTACATAGGTGGTGCTATATGTGTTAACTATTATTCTTTGCTCAATGGATGTGGATACAATCTCTATTTGAATATAATCATTTTTATAAGACATTTCTTCATTGAAGCAATGGAAATGACAGTTTGCAACTACCTAATGCCTTTTTGTATACATGAAATCATGTCAGATTTACTGCCCTGAGTACAGTAGTTTTATTTAGCTGTTCCACTGAATGAAAAATATTACATGTGGATTGCCATGTTTCTTTAAAAAGGGATATTGCTTTTGCAAAGTCTTATTAAAAGGGTATTTTCTTGCCCTTTTCTTTCATTTTGATATTAAAATAAAATTTTGTGTGGATGTCAAATACACTTCAAACTGCAGATACTTTGTATGCCATCCATTTTTGCCACTTACCCCCATTGCATGGATTTCTATATTACTAAATGCACTGTGGTGTTTGTTGTCTCTTGTGACCAGAATTGAAATAGATTTGTATCCTAGAAGCTGGTATAATCACATTTTGGGGCATAATTGTGATGTTTCTTCAGCCTATACTCCTTTATTTTTGTGACTTAAATTCAACAAGTATTTAAGTGCCCACTGTGTGCAAGGTGAGATCTGGGATTTGCAAAGATTAAAAATGATAAGAGTCTTTGGAACGTAGATGGTTTGCCACAGTAGGTCCCATACTGGGCTTGGAGTCAGAAAAGCCTGCCTCTAACACTAACTACATTATGGGTAAGTTTCACAAGCAGATTTCGGGCTGAAAAAGACCCAAGACATTACTTAGACTAACCCTTTCATTTTAATGATGAGCAAACTGAGGCCCAAAGATTGTGATTTTTCCAAAACCACAGATAATTAGTGGCAAAGCCAAGATTAAAACCTACGTCATCTTACCTTAAATCCAGAGTATTTTCCATCATACTATACTGCTTCTTTTTTGAGTTTCAGTTTACTCATCTGTAAAAACCTGAAAATGTCTGCATTAGCTGTTTCTCATAAGTTTTTGGTGGGGTTTAAAGGCAATAATATGTGTAAAGTGCTTTTGAAACTTAAAAGCACTACATTAGTGCCAGTTTTGATATTATTGTGAAGACTATGACTTGCACACAGGTAAATTAATACAAAGTAAATTATAATGTGAGCTAAATGGAGATTTAACCAGTCTACTCTAGGGAAATTTGAGGAGTTACTTTTAGTTGTGTGTGTGTGTGTGTGTGTGTGTGTGTGTGTGTGTGTGTGTGTGTGAAAATCAGGAAAGGCGGAAAGGCTACATGGAGGAGATTGGCACTTGAGCTGGGTCTCAAAGGAAGAGAAAGATTCTGTGTTGGTGGGTATTTTTAGGGCCCTTTGTGAATGCGTAGTGGGAGGAGATAGAATGTCAAGTTTGGAAAAAATCTAGCCTTAGATCAGTTTGGCTAGAATGCAGAATGTGCTGAGAAGTAATATGAATAAAGCTGGAAAGTCAGATTGGAGACAGATCATAGAGGGTCTTAAATGCCAGCCTGGGAAATTTGTATTTCATTTTATATGGAGACACTGAAGCTTTGTGAGGAGAAGCAAGTCATGGTCAAATCTATGCCTCAGGAAGATTATTTTGACAACTGTGTGAATGATGAATAGGAGAGATTGGAGGAAGGAGGGAAATCAGTTAGGAAGCTCTTACAATAGTCCAGGCTGGACATGATGAGGGTCTGAACTTTAATGGTTATATGCTTTGTTTTATAATCATATGTAATTCACATGCAGTGATTTAGAGATGAAAGGAATTTCTTAGGTTATCTAGAACAACCTCCTCATTTTAATATTATTTTAAAAATTAAATTAATTAATTTATTTAATATTTTCCCCAGTTACCATCAAACCAATTTTTTAATTTTTGCTTTAAAAATTTTTGAGTTCTAGTTTCTCTCCCTTAATCCTACCAACAATTAAGAAACCGCATGTGAAGTTATGTAAAACACTTCCATAAAAACCAAGTTGTGAAAGAAAACATACATCTCCCACCCTAATGAAAATAAAAACCCTCAAGAAAAATCTCCTCACTTTAGAAATGAGGAAAGTGAGACCTATAATAACAATAATAATCAGGATTCATTTGTTAGCAACATTTTTTAAGCAGATGAAGTTTGTATCTGAAATCATCTCACCTCCCTTTCTGTTTTCCCCTCTTACCTCTTAGTTTCCCCAATTTCCTCCCCTCCTAGCTACCCATGCTGCCCTTCTCTCCACTGTATCCCCCTGTGATATCACAAGTGTATTTATTTGAAAGGGTCGATGATTAATAATGCTTTAGACAAATCTCACCTTTTCTGTGAAGCTTTCAAGACCATCCCAACCTGAAGTGGTCTTGGCTTCTATGGAACTGTTATAAAATTACTGTGCTGTTTGTACCATTTCTGTCACCTGTCCTGTATTGTCATAACATTTCCCATATTGTGCCCTTAAATTCTACTTTTGCTTTCCATCAGAGAATTCCAGTCTTTTGGTAAGTAAAATAATAGAATTGGAAGAAACCTTAAAGGTCATTCAGTTCTAGTCTTTACCAGAGCAAGAATCCTCTCTCCTTAAGTTTAATCTCACTTCCATAGGACAGTCAAACAAATACTTAAAGATAGCTAATGAACATTTCTTTGAGCAGATCCTTCTATGTGTCATGGGCTCAAGGTATTTCAGTATTTGCAGTTCTCTCTGGTACTCTCTAAGCTATCAACCTATCCTTCCTAAGATGCACTGCACAGAACTGAACACAATAGTGCAGATGTGTTCTGACCAGAGCAAGGGATAGTGTTCTGGTGGGTACTTCTCCCTTCCTAGTTCTAAACACAATTTATGCCTTCCTTAATGTGGCCTCAAACAGCATTAGCTTTCTTGCTTGCTATGTCAGGCAATTGACGATACATTCCACTAAATCAGGTTTTTTCTTTTTTTTCTTTTTTTCCAGAAATTTCTACTAGTTATACTTTTCCTGTCTAGTGTTTATTGATTTTTTTGAACTCAATTATAGGACTTTACATTTATCTCTATTAAATTTCATCTTCTTGAATTTAACTTAACATTTTAGTTTAATATCTTTTTAATAATAATAGCTAGCATTTATTCAGCACCTTAAGGTTTGCAAAGTGCTTTACAAATATCATTTCATTTTAGCTCTAAACAATCTTAGGAGGTAGGTGCCATTATCACCCCCATTTTACAGATGAGGAAATTGAAAAACTTAGAGGTTAAGGGGCTTACTCAGAATCCCATAACAAGGAAGTGTCTGAAGCAGGATTTGAATTCAGGTCTTTCTGACTTCAGATTGAGAGCTCTAGCTACTGTGCCAACTGCCTTGGGGTAGTATTTGGGTTGTGTCTTTGTGGTAGTCCCAAAGATTCATATGTGCCTTTTTTAGGGGAAGAAATATTACTTCTTTAGTCATACAATTTCCTTTACCCTTGAATCTCAGCTCTATCCCTGTTTTGGAACCCTCCCCGTTTGTAAATTTTCTTGGTTCAGTAGGGCCATCACTAGCCAATCCATGACATTTCCTTAATTATGACATCAGATGTGGAAAGCCAGTCAGATATGTCCAAATAAGACCTTGTTCTTTCCCTTCTTTGCCTGTGGCTAGACTTCCTTGTCTTGTAAGAGATAGGACCCAGGCATTCCTACACCAGACTAGAAGAAGTGATGAAAGCATGGTGTTAGCAGGGCGCCAGGTCCAGTGAATGGGCTCTCTTAGCTCATCAGACCCTGCTATTATCCTAAGATGATTAAGGCTGAGTAGGAGTGATGTCCATTCATCAACACAGACTTGTCTGTATCTCTGTGCCTCTTCTTAGTGAAGTCCAGAGGTACCTTTTGTCCTGAATCCCTTTTCCTTCCCCTACCCAACTCACCTCAACAGCCTTGGGTGTCCAGTTAGGCTTTTCCTTGTGCAAATTAAAATGTGCTCATAATACACACCTATTCTTTGTCTTTACTGTCTGGTCAGCTTCTCTAAAAGTCCCGAAGTCCTTGAATTGGTTGGAATGAACTGGAACAATATCTCTAACTAAGGAAATCAGATCAGTGAAGAGGACAATTATTAGTAACATGAACATGAAGATCTTGTATTATACTTTGTGTCCTTCACAGCGCTTTGAGCATGAGAACACTACAGAGAGTGCTTGTTGATTTGGTTTGATTTTCATAAATGCAGGGTCCCTAATGGGGAATTTTGCATTTAAAAAAGAAAAATTTGCATTTTAACCTTCCTCCTGCAGGTTAAAGGTGGAAGCTTGAGGCATCAGTAACAGACCATTGGGAAAAGAGCTTTTCAGCAATCTCAGATCACATCAGGTAAGGTGGCTGCCTACTATGGACAACATTACCCTCATTCACAAGGTAAAGAAGACCAAAGCTTGGGAGCACCTGGAAAGGGGAAAGAGAAAATTAGAGAAGGAGCAGCAGCAAATGTTACCCTGAATACGGTACTCTTGCCGTGGGACAAGAGACACGAACAACCTACATACCTTAGGTACCTGCAGCTTCTTGTAATGGAACCAGGAGGAGGTTAGGTTAGTCGGCCTGAGGCAAGGTACTGTAAAAGTGCACTCAGAATCAGCCAATCACGGAGCTCAGGCTGCCCCTCAACATTCGATTTAGCTTATAATAGCAGGTATGAAAATTTTATCATCTTTTCTGCTTTACTCTTGTGAAATATTAAAGGTTAATAAATTATTAAGCCCGATGTAAAATGCTACAAATGTACACGCATTTTGTCAAGAGGTTCTTTAGTGGGAGGTTTCAGAAGGGGACTATTTCTGTTGAAGCATCTTTGCTCCAGTCAGGTTTCTCTCTCTCTCTCTCTCTCTTTTTTCATTACCTGCATACTTTAATAGGAAAATGTTTATTTTAAGATGCTAGAAATAGAGAAAAAGAACACAAAGTCTTGTATATATAGTTATTTTATGTGTTCAAGAGAGGCTGCTGCTGGCCAGGATCTAAATTTGTGTGTGGGATGAAACAAGCTGGGTCTCAGCAAAATTAAATAGTAGCCAAATTTGCTTCAGCTTTCTCTTTGTCCTTCACCCTCAGCGATGGAACTCAGCCCTGCTATTGCCTTAGACCTGTTCTGTCAGGGACTCTGTCTTCCTCCTGTTGGAGTACACTGAAATTTACCCATTCTGGGTCTTTTGCTTCCAGGGGACTTGGTCTCTATGCCTTAAGAGTTCAAATTACTTCAACTCAATGGCTAATAATATCCGACACTTATGGCACTTGTATGTGCCAGCCAACTGTGCTAAGCACCTTCTAATTATCTTGTTTGATCCTCACAATAATGCTGGGAGGTAGGTGGTATTGCTCCCATTTTATTGTTGTTGTTCAGTCAGCCTGACTTTTTGTGACCTCCCTTCTTCTCTACTCCTCCCTTTTATGGGCAAAGATACTGGAGTAGTTTGCCATTTTCTTCTTCAGCTCTTTTATTTTTTAATTTTTCCTACTTATTTTAGATGAAAAAAAAATGAGACCAATAGTGTTAAGTGACCTGTTCAGGGCTACATAGCTAGTGTCAGAGGGCAGATTTGAGTTCAGGAAGATGAATCTTCCTGGCACTCTCTCCATTGTGCCATGGAGCTTCCAAACATTCTTAATATTGATGTGTTATTATCTCCATTTTACAGATAAGGAAACTGAGGCAAACGGGGATAAATGCTCAGTTAATAAGTATTTGAGCTCAGATTTAACATTAGGTCTTCCTAATTCCAAGTACAATGCTCTATCCACTGTGAAGATTTTTTTTTAAATTAAGGATTGACTTTATCCTAGGTGATGAGATCTTCAATGATAGATATGGTTAACAGAGGAATTAATAAAAATTAACCCTTGAGGCAAGCAGGGACTCTGATAATGGAGATCTGTTTAGTTCTGTGCTTCCACCCTTTAAAGGTAACCCAGTTAGAAATCCAAGTTGTGTCAAGACCCTGAGGCTACTTTTCCCTATAAAACAATTTATAACCCATGGTTTGGCTGTTACCTTTCTTTGGATCAGCCGGCCGTGGCACTCTGCCTTGTGGGGTCTTTCTACTTAACCCCCCCCATGCCACGTAGTATCTCCCCTAACTCCACTCTGCTTCCCAACCCCATTTCTCCTTACAGCTAATTAACTCTTTTAGCCAAGGGCATTCCCCTAGCTCCTGGAGTATTCCCTTTCTACTGGGTAATTGTGAGTTCCATTGAGAAACTTGTCTTTCATTTGCTCTTCCACTCTATTTCATATTTACCATTCCTGGTGTCTATTGTACCCCTTCATTTTGTCTGTAATCTATTCCTTAAATAAATCCACTTTTTGCCAAAAAGAATGGCTCTTGTGAATCCTCCATATGACCGAAGCCCAGCTTTTGGTGCCTGCCATCATTTGGTGACAAATCCCACACCATAGAGCACATCCCTAGGCACATAGAGGCAATTAGGTAGCTTAGTGGATAGAGAGCTGGGCTTCCAGTCAAGATCTGAATTCAAATCTGCCTTCAGATCCTCATCAGTTTGTAATCCTGGCCAAGTCCATTAGTCTCTGTTTGCCTTAATCTACTGCAGAAGGAAATACCAAACCACTCCAGCATCTTTGCCAAGAAAACCCAATAGATAGTATTAGCATGGTTTGGTTCATGGGGTCACAAAGAATTGGACATCACTGATTGACTGAACAACAACAAATATGCTGGGTGCTCAGTTAAGTACTGGGAGTGACAACCTAAAGGGATTAAGGAAAATGAGACAAACTGCATTAAGTGACCTGCCCAGGGCTACACAGCTAGTAAGTGTCAGAGGGCAGATTTGAACTCAGGAAGATGAGTCTTCCTGGCACTCTGTCCATGGAGCCATGTAGCTTCCCAACATCTTAATAATGATGTGTCATTATTATTTCCATTTTATAGATAAGGAAACTGAGGCAAACAGGGGTTAAGTACTCAGAGTCATACAGCTAACAAATGTTTGTGAGTGGGTGAATGTATACGTTAATACAAAATATATACTAAATAAATACGAAGCAAACTTGAGAGATTAAGGTCAGAAAAGGATCCTGGAGGAAATGGGAAAGAGTTTGGGTAAGAGAAGGATTTGTGCTGAGCCTTGAAGGGAGGTAGGAGTTTCAGGAGGCAGAGGTGAAGAGGAGGGCATTTCAGGTATGGAGGATAACTTTTCCAAGTCAGGGAGTCAAGAGATGAAAGGTTTTGGACAGGGAGCAGTAGGGAAGGATGGAGGGAGGAAACACGTATTTATTAAGTGCCCAGGACATGCCAGGCACTATAGCACTTTACAAATAATGTATCACCTGGAACTCATAAAAGCCCTGGGAGCTGGTGCTATGATTAACCCCACCTTACAGATGAGGAAATGGTTACAACCAGTTAAGGTTAACCCAGGATTGTGCAACCAGTGGTGTCTGAAGAGAAATTCAGATCTCCTGACTTCTCCAGACCCCCAGCTTTATGCATTCTGTCCCCAGGCCACACGGTTACTGAGCCAAGGCTTGCACTCAGGCCTCTCCACTTCCAAAGTGCTGTTCTTTCCAACAGACCATGTTCCTTCTCATCAGTATTCATAAGTCTTGACTAGTGGAAAGGCACAGGTAGGAATGGATCTGGGGTATTGTTAGCAGAGGTTATATGACTCTGGGGGCCAATTCAAGTGTAACCATGTTTAAGGAAGCCCTGACTTAAATTTTAATTCAGGCAGGGTGAGTAGGTGTGTAGGGACTGTAGACTGCCTACATTTTCCTCACTTTGGGAGAATGGAAGAAATTGTTCTCCCAGGGCCCTCACCTCTGCTTACATTAACCTGCAGTCCCTGGGTTGCCCTGCACATCCTGGGCTTACTTTTACATTTTGCTTCATGTGCATGGGGAGAGCTGGAAACCTTCCACTATTCCCTAGGGAGTGGATGCTAATGGATGCCTAATTCAATAGCTTTCACATTGTAAAGCGTTTGCTAATAAAAAGCTTTTATAGAAAATTCAGCAGAGAGCCTTAACATTCTCATTCCCCCAATAAAAGCCTGCTTGTCTCCAAATGTTACACACTCATGTGGGATGGGAAGGCTGGCTGGGATCCGCTTCAAACTCATACCCAGTGCATTCAACCAGAGTCAAACATTGTTCCACATCTACCACGCTTGTCTAATTTTCTCCCCCTCACTACCCCTGGCTTTTATTGCTCTGCACCAAGGAATTCAGACTGGTGCCAATCAGTGGGCACTTATTTGTCTCTCAAATCTCATTCTTAACCTGTAGATAAACGAATAATTCCTCACATTTGTGTAATGCATTATCTTTCTCAAGGGTCTTTCAAAAGGTTCACCTTGATACTCATTTTTAACCTGATCCATATTCTGAGTAGAATTTGCCCCGGGTTCTGAATTTTGGGTCTCACTCCATGTGGGAATGACTGAAAAGGAGAATAAGAAACTCAGGCTATTTTAGCAACACCCAAAGTATCTAAGGACCTAAGTCAAGAAGGACAAGGACTTAAAACAACCATCACATCAAAGAAGTCATTCCCTTCTTTACCTTTGTTTCTCCAAGTCTTTGTCTTTCTGCAAGACTCAACTTAGATGCCATCTTATGTGTGAAGCATTTCCTAAGTTAGCCTTCAAGTCAGTTAGTAAGGCTTTCTCCCAATTCAATTGTCATCAGTCATACCATGCTGTTTTACGACCTGTTGTATGATATCTTCCCTTCACTGGAGTCCATAGTTCTTGAAGTTGGGGGCTGTTTCATTTATGGACTTTGCATTGTTGATTACCTATGCAATCAATAAATGGCAATAAATTCCTTATGTAGCCACAGACTTTGCTCCTCTGATCTTCAGAACATCATGTCCTTCCATGGCATTATTTCTTTTGTCTCATTGTACTCTATTATGTCCTAGTATGGCGGGAAGAGCGGTGCATTTGGAGGCAAGGAGACCTGTGCTTAACTTCTAATTCTGCCTTTTACTATGTGACCTTGAGGCAAATTATTATTCCTTTTTTTTTTTTCTTTTTGCTGAGGCAATTGCGGTTAAGCGACTTGCCCAGGGTCACACAGCTAGGGAATGTTAAGTGTCTGAGAGCAGATTTGAACTCAGGTCCTCCTGACTTCAGGGCTGGTGCTCTATCCACTGTGCCACCTAGCTGCCCCGAGGCAAATTATATCACCAAATTCTCACCCCTAATCTGTATCTTTCTATCTGGGTTGTTTTTCCTAAAGTATGGTTGTTAAGACAATTATTACCCATTTGTCAAAATTTAACATTGTTTTCTATTATTCTAGTATAGCCCCTTTATGTCTAGGACAGGGCATTGCCTCCCCCCCCCAGTGGTGGGCACTCAGTGGTAAAAATCTGATTTTTACCTGTATAAGAACTTTTGGGCTATCACTTTTCTACTCTATCTGGAGTCCTTGATGTCCCCTATCTCATGCTGTTTAGTTTAGTCCTTGGGGTGGAGAAATAATTAATCTAAATTTTTGCTAAGTATCTACTATGTTGGTGGCACAAAGATAAAAGTAAAAGTTTCTGATCTTAAGGAGTTTGCTTTTTTACTAGAGACACACTTATACACATTTTATACATTATATATATATAAACACACATATGTGAATATATATTTGTATATCCCCATATATATGTATTTATATATGGTGATTTTATAGTAAATACAGTAAAGTGATGACCATATTCTGAGTTTCAAGATAGATTAGCTCATTTTACCAGCTCTGCTTGTTCCCTCAGGTTTTTTAAAAAAATGTCTCACTCAGATACTTCCCCCCTCCTCCAATAATCCTCTCCCTGGGGGTACAGTGACTTTTTCCAGAATCTGATCACAACATGTTTACGATAGAAAAATGCTTTACACATACAGTAATAACAAGAGACAATTTCCACTCATGGTCAGAGGGGGGTTATTCCCTCACGACTCCTTATTCATTTTCCTTTGCTGATATATTCAATGTGATCCTGATCTTAGGTCTGTCCCCATATTGGTTTCACAAGGCTCAGAGCCCAGCTGGCGCCTATTTTGTGAAGTTGCTTGGCCAACAGTGCTGCCTAGCTTCATTTTAATGGGAGTGAAATTGATTGTAGCTCATCCATTATCCGATCCTGAAAGATTCCCTGATTCACTCACTTGGGCTAGACATGCATCTCCTTCCAGGCAGTAAAAATGTCAATAATTGTTCTCTCTTTACTTTTCTTCTTTCCAAACTGGAGACCAGCTTCCATTAAATCCTTACTGTGTGATTTTTTGATTAAATCAAGTTTTCAGTCATTTGAACAGGACCTATATTTACCTTGTCTTTGTTGGAATGCTCTAAACATGGGAATCTCTTGTGATTTCTAAGCAACCCTTATCATTTCCCATCCTGTGTATCTATTAGTTCCTGATCAAAACATATTTGTGTTGTGAAGTGGATGAAGTTTGTTTCTTTATTCCTCTTTCTATAGAATTTTGCACCATTCAGATAACTTGTGGAGAAGGCAGTGTGGTACAGTGGGAAGAACCTGGCTCTAGAAGGAGAGGCTCTTATTTCAGTCCTCCTTTATATCTTCTTGGACTTCACTTTCCTTATTTGCAAAGTGAAGGGGTTGAATTTGATGACCTCTGATTTGGCTCTTAACTCTGACTGGTTCCCCATGGTACTATATGGCACCCCATTCAGATCTGTGATCTAAACCTACTGCTGCCATCTCCCTCTTTTCAAAATTTGTTTGGTTTCCCAATTGATTCTTTTATGGCTTTGTGCATTGCTAGCTTCTCTGTTGACACCATTTCTTGTGGGGGTTGTACTAGAAAGAGAAATGAATTTGGAGTTTGCATTCATTTGCATTCTGTTTGAGGCTCTTTCAAGAACTTCCATAGAGTATTGGGAGTTGAAATATATTACTTGATTTTGGAAGAGGAATACCCCTAGAGGAAAAGTACCATGATGGGGAGGATGAAGTCTCCCTCATTAATTTACTGGATTCCTTGAGGACATGAATATACTTATAGAACCTAGGCAAGGCAGAAGATATAGCTTTCTCTGCAAATTATTACAGTATTTAAGATGATTCCCATGCTCTTATGGATTATTGGCTCATATATTTCAAGTCAGAAAAAGACCTTGGAGGTTATCGCATGAAACCTCCTCATTTTACAGATGGAGAAGTTAAAATGACTTGCTCAAGTTCATCAAGGTGAGCTTGACTCCAAACTAATTAGTTTTTCCATGGCTGTACCATGCTGCCTCTCATATCAGTTTTATCTGGCATTGATGAAACTTTTTGAAATTCAGAAAGTTCCAGAAAGGCAACTGAGTAAGAAAAGGTTCTGGGGGGAAAAGCCCAGTAGTATAGTAACAAGATTGCTGCATTTGGAACCAGAGAATGAAAGTTTAAGTTTCAGCTTTGCTACTTACTATGTTTGTGACACTAGATAGATCACTTAATTTCTTGGGTCTCATTTTCCTCATCTGTAAAATGATGGGGTTGGTCTATATGGCTTCATGTCAAAATCAGTGGATAGGAATAAAAGGGCATTTCTGAAAAATTAGAAGAATCAATCAATGCTGAAAGCAATAGATCCTTTCATGGGGCATAAGTATGATTGTTAATTCTTTACTCAATAAATTTCAATGATTCTCTATTATTTCTTGGATTAAACATAAGCTTCCATATTTGATATTTAAGACCTTCCACAAACTAGCCCCCAATGAATCTTCCAAGACTTATATGTTACTCTCCTTCATGCATTCCTTTTTTCAGTCAAATTATTTTTACTTTTCCTTATACGTAACATTTCATTTTCTATCTCTATGCCTTTGAATGGACTGGAATGCATTTCCTCCTTACCTCTTCCATCTCTTAGACATGATTTTCTTTAGGTGTCAGCTAATGTCACCTTATACATGAAGTGTTTCATGATCCCTCCAGTTACTAATGTGTTTTTTTACAAATTATCTTATATCTAGTTTCTATCTGTTTCACACACACGGATACATAATATACATATGTATATGTTCTCTCAGCTAGATTGTAAACTTTTTGCTTGACTTTCATCTTTGAAAATTAATAAATGCTTATTGATTAACTGATTGACTGGAAGCTTATAGCCTGGAATGAAAGAATCTAGATAAGGGGGAAGGTGGTCCAGAGAAAAGGCATTGTAGAAAGTACCAGCTAAAAGGAGCAACATGGCTAAGGAATAGACAGCCAGCTTTTGCTGGCCTATAATACCTCTGAAGTTTTGTCTGTTCCTTGAGATGAAGTTTTGTTTGTACCTCTAAATGTACTATCTTAATCTATCAGATTTTCACTAAAGAAATCTTTCCTTTCAGGGAGCTATCCAAGGCTCTAGAAGTAACTACATGAAACTCTTAACTCATCTCTACGTATTATTCTTTTTTTGCCTGCTCTGAAACTTGCTCTCCTGATTTCACCTATCTCCAATGACAGTGACTTGACTTGAACTACATTTTTAGCTGGCTGCCTGCTCCAACTTATGGGTTGATTGCCTTTTTCTATTTTATTTTTACTACTTTTTCCTATATCTGCTCTCCTCTCTGACCATGTCCTCAAATTCCGGTTCTCTTTCATCTGCTTTCTAATATATGTACTGGCAAGGTATATAGCCAAAGTTTCATATGGGAAGCCAGGTGCTGGAATTCTAATCTTTGCTCTGCTGCTATAAATATGTTGTCATTCGGTGTGCCTTATTTTATTCAGCTGGACAGTAAGAAGAAACATACCCCTTCCTAACTGTATGATAGTTATAGACATGAATTTGAAAATACTATGGAGAAGGATAGTTTTCAAATTGTCAAGGACCTTTACAACTGCATCCTTATCATTCTCCAACCTGGCAACTGTACTTTGTCTGCTTGTATATTATGGAACCACATAACTTTAGAGTTGGAAGGGATCTCTGGATCCAGAAAGTTTAACCCATAGCCCCCCAAAACAAGCCCTGAGACTATATACTTAACAAATGGTTATCTAACCTTTCTTTGAAGACCTTCAGTGAAAGAATCATTGCTTCCTGTGGAAACTCATTTTACTTTTGGACAGCTCTAATTGATAGGAAGTTTTTCCTGACATCAAACTTACATTAGCTTCTTTACAACTTTCATCCATTGTTCCAGGTTTTGCCCTTTGGGGCCAAGCAGAACAAGTCTACTTCCTCATTCCTCTTACCTGTGACAGCCATTCAATAGCTTGAAGACAGCTATTATGTTCCCTCAAGTCTTTTCTTTTCTAAACTAAATATGTCCAGTTCTTTCAGTCTGCAGTAATATAAGTACTAGGTTTGCTTGTTTATTTCTTTAATCTCTCTCTTTTTGAAAGGTTGCTGAAACCATAAACATATATTGTTTTTTATCTTGAATCCAGAATTGTACTATGTCTTTTAATTTTTCTGTCCTTTCATATTCTAAAATGACTTACACCTTTTAGGTTAAAGGAAGTGAATTGATTACACATTTGCCAACCAGTAAAATAATGAGTAGAATGTGGCAGCTCAAAGATTATTAAGCTCCTCTAAGATGGGAACAATTTTTTAATGTTTGTTTTGTTTTTTAAAAAAATTAAAATTTATTGTTTTGCTGATGGCCTAGACTTAAAATCATGGAGAAAATGTTGATATTGCAGAATACTTCTTTTTTCCTGGAGAGTCAATTGATAAACATTTTCCAAAGAAGGATCTGGTGAGCAGGGGACAGTACAGGGATATCTAGGAATGAAAATAAGAGACATATGAGTTCAGGCACAGAAGCAAGCCCCAAATTTGTGTGCAGATGTAGGCTGCCATTACCGTGATCCCAATGGGTGAAGGTATTAATGAATCAGACTCTGAGCCCACACTATCTCTAATGCTATTTTATACTGTATAGTGGGGTGTATGAGGTGTTCAGGAGGATTAGTGCCTTTACTCTTTAAGACCTTTTCAAAACTACTCATTCACCTTTGGTGTCTAGCTGGCATTAAGTTCTCAGCTGTAGCACATGCAGAACCAACTCAGAAGACAGGGATCTTATACCAAAGTAATTTACTGCATCCTAGGCAATGTCCAGTGATCTTGACTTTTGTTCTGTCACAGGACTTCAATGACTCAAGAAGAGAGAGCTAGGCTGATGACTTTGTGCAACTTTACTTCATTTATGTTCAAGTCAAGATATCACTCTTGATGTGATGTCATTGGTGTTCTTTGAAAAATGAAGGATAAACAACAATTAAACAATGTCCAGATCTTTCAACTGATCCTCACACTGCACTGCTGAAAGCCTTCAGCATTCTGGTTGCCCTCATCTAGATTATCTCTTGTGTATTTATGTCCTTTCTAAAATATGGTGTCCAATAGATGTGGTTGGATTAACAAAATACCTCTCTCAGGATAAATAATTCCTTTAGATCTTATCATCATGATGCTAATTAAGTTGTAATCCCACTTCCTCTCCCTCTCACTGGAAGGCTGGAGAGTGGAGTATTAAATTCCACCCAAATTTATAGAGGACAGAGCTTGAACTTTTCAACTCACCCTTTTCACCTGGAGTTCTGCCTGATTTCAACTTCATGGAGTTGGAACAAGATGCTTCTGCACCAAGGTCCTTTGGTGTTCCTCTCCACTTCCAGCATGTCCTTTTGTAGCTTGTCTTTTCTTATTAGAATGGAAGCACCTGGAAGGCAGGGATTGTTTTCCCCCTCCCTTATTTGTGCCCCTAGCACTTAACATAGTACCTGGCACATAGTAGGTGCTTATTTATTGAAGTGAATTGATTAGGACAAAGAACAGTGGAACCATTACCTCCTTATTTCTGAAAGCCATGTTTCTCTTAATGTGGTCCAATGTAATGCTAGTTTTCTTGGCTGCTGTATCTATTACATTCTTGATTCATACTGAGGTAATAGTTTACTAACACCCCCAGATCTTTTTCAGATAAACTGTTTCTTAATCATATCTCCGTCTTGTTGTGCCTGCAAATTTGATTTCTTGAATTCAAGTATAAGACTTTATGGTTATCCCTGTGGGATTTCAATTTATTAGATTCAGCTCAACTCTTATTGGATTCTTATTCTGTTATCCACTGTGTTAGCTATCCTTCCTGGCTTCATGTCATTTGTAAATTTGATAAGCAGACCATCTATGCCTTTATTCAAAAAATTGATAAAAATGTCAAATAGCACAGGGCTAAGCTCAGATCTCACTGAAGACCTTATGAATGATGAAGACATCAAACTATTAATAGTTCCTTGAGTATAGCTCTTCAACCAGTTCTAAATATGTAGTATATTGTACTAATTCTAGTATCATCTAGATCATATCTCCATCTTTTCCAGAAAAACAGCATGAGATATCTTATCTAACGGTTTGCTAAAATCTAGATACAATCTAGGTGATTTATTAATGGAAGAAATTTATCAAAAAAGGAAATAAAGTTGCCCCAGCATAACCTGTTCTTGAGGAAGCTATGTTGATTCATTGTGACCGCTGCTTTCTTTTCTAGATGCCCATTATCATCTTTTTAATAATTTATTTTAGATTTTTTCCCAGTTTTGAAATCAGATTTATAGACCTATAGTTTTCAAATTCCTTGTTATCCCTCTTTGAAAATCAGGACAATCTTGAGTCCCTCTCTCTTTCTCTCTCTTCCTCTCTCTCTCTCTCTCTCTCTCTGTTTCTGTTTCTCTGTCTCTGTCTGTCTGTCTTTCTCAGATACAAAAATTCAGTTACTCCTATGTATTACCTGGAATATTCTAATATATGTAACTTCTCTGATTTCTGTTTCATAACACTTTGAACAAATGGGATTATTTGTTATTCACCACTGTAGTGGTCTTTGTGTAGTTTGCTAAATATCTAGATTCTCTTTCTTGTTACTTGGAAAAGATACTTGGTCAGTTTTTTTTCCCTTTCCTTCCCTTTTAATTTACCTTCTTGCTCTTGCATCTGTATTTTGAAAGACCTACTCTCTGATAATTGCTCTATCCCAGCCATGTCACCAATTTATAGACATAACTTTCTCTACATCCTAGATCAAAACTAATTTTTCTCCAGGAAATTCTAGATGAAGGCTAATTTACTTGTATTACTCTTTAAATTGTCCCCCAGAATTTCTGGAATATTATTTTCTTTTTGATGACATATTGCTTATGTTTCTTTATTAAGTTGTTCTGGAGAAAAAGGTGTCTTCTCCAGTTACACCATAAAGTTCCTGAGAACTAGTATTGTGGTTTTTTTTTTTTTTAATAAAACTGGTTTGCTTTCTTTTCACTCTTCCTATAATGTCTAGTACAAAATTCTCTGCACCAAAGACACCAAATAAATGTGTTAATTAACTACAGACTTAGGTTACTGGTCCATAGGTAGGAGAAAGAGGGCTATCTTTGAAACTAGTCCAACTAGAATTACAAATGCATTACTTTCCTCAAGCAAGATTGTAGGTAGGGATGATGAAGGGAATGGTCTGAGTGAAGAAAAGGATCAAAGCATCAGGAAGGAAAAGCACTCCAATTCCTATCAATTTCCACTCCAATTTCACTTTGTTAAATAACATTACTTATTCAGTAACCTTTGGATTTTGAGCACTCTATATTTAATGGCTCTAGTTACATTCATTATGGCATATCTGTGAAATGTGCCAATTAGATATTAGAGTATTTGCTCCATGCAATCTCTGATATTATATTATTTCCTAAGGTAAGAATTAGAATATTTGCTCCATGTGATCTCTGGTGTTATATTATTTTCTAGGGTAAGAAACTCCAGAGGTTTATTGAAGTTCATAGTGTAGTTTCCCTGGGACTATTTCAATGTGCTATCTACTAAAGTTACTAAGAGCAGCAGGTTTTTCATCCAGTCAAATACAAACTTTCTTTTGTGGTTGATGGTATTATTATTTCTTGTATGTATGTTTTATTTTGTTAAACAAATGAAATAGAGTACTATTGATTTAGCATTTTCACTGCAGTTCAGTTTCCTTCTCTTGAATATGCTCCCCTCCCCCAACTTTTTTTTTTGGACCGGCACTTTCTCTAAAATTATTTGAAAAGGTAAAATTAGCTGATTAATTTTTAATGATGACTATAGCATGAAAGAGTCTGGTTATTTGAGCAGCCTTTTTATTGAAGCTTGAAAGATATTTTCTAGTCTACCTGTTTAAAATATTCATACCAGTAGAGAGTGGAAATATCCTTTTTCTCATGGGATAAAAGTTTCATATCAAGGACAAAAAATAAAAAAGGCCCATTTCCCCTAAATTAGGCTAAAAATAGAAAAAAAGCATAGATGAATGGGAAAATATCAAGGTGACATACTTGCTTCATGATTGCTTGGAGAGAGTTCTCAGTTTTCTCAGAAATGCATTGACTTTGAAAGAAACAGCTCTGACCTTTGCTAATTCATGCCAATCATTAGAACAATCATTATGCATTACTAAAATTTATAAATCAATGAACAGATTAAAAAAAGCTAGAAGTGTGTTTTTGTATCGAATCTACTTATTTAGATTTTTATTCCCTTCTCCCTTGATTACATGCTGGCCAATGAGTATTCCAAAGATGGAGAAAAGGGAGGGATGTTCTAAGAAGAATTAAATTCCTTTCCTTTCCCTCCTGCCCAACCTCTTTCCTCCTTTTCTCCCTCCCTTCAAATGAGATGCAGCCTTTGGGCTGGAAAGAAATACATGATCATATTTTGCTTTGTCTGATCAGTTCTCATTTTTCACTCGAGCTGTTTGCTGTTGCTTTTCCTTGATGAACTCAGTGTACTTTTGATTAAAGAGCCTTTCAGCAGGACACAAAGCTGTCAGGGAAGTTTGCGCAATAACTGCTGGAGTGTGACAGAGATCTAAGTAGCAGAGAAGTATAGAATCATAGATCAGAAAGTTAAAGGGATTTTCAAGATCACTAAGTCTAATCCCATTTTGTGTATAGATCAAGAAACCGAGGTCCAGAGAAGTGAAGTATTTTAACTCAGGTTCAATAATCTGGTGATGTGAGTGTGTGTTATTGGCTAGGCTTATTCTTGGTAGATAAACACAAAATTCATGACTAGACCCATAATCAAAATTTTTCAACTTTGGTAGAACTTTCCCAAGCTAATGCTCTGTTGGTATAGAACACCTTGGATTAGCTCCATGGCACTTTGAGGGTTTGGAATACATGTGTATAGACACAGAACTTTGTTATCATCTATACCAATTGAATTATCTTTATGTGCTTATGGAATCTTGCATTTTAAAATCTGAGACCTAGAGTTATTTAGCTTTAGTAATGGATGAAATGGGTATTAGGAACACTCTTCCTCCTTTCTAGTTCCACTGATCATGGTATTCTCAGCCAAGTCTGTGTAATATAATCTCCTTCTTGGAGCATTTAACTTCAAAAACATTTATGGTAAATTTCTGATAAAAAGTAAAGGATCGAAACTTCTTTGATAGGTTTCCTGGTCACTGTCTTATCTAGGCATTTTGAAGAACTGAATATTTTTAGTTAGTTCAAAGCCAGTTGTCTTCATGAAGCCTTCAGCTGCATCAATCTTTGAGAGAAATCTTTGAGATCTTTCTGTTGCAGAAGTGTGATGGATTTTTGGTCAAAAATATTTGAATTCAAAGCCTGAGACTCAATTTTATAGCTATAAATTGAGGATTATAACACTTGTTGCATCTAGTTCACAGAGTTGTTGTGGGGCTTCAGGATACTGTATGCAAAATGTTTTGCAAATTTTAATGTGTTAGATGTGCAAATTATTATTGCTATTAATAATGACATTATTACTACTATGACATAATTATCTTAACAATATGAGTATAATTATTATCACTAATAGTAGCAATTATTATTAATGATAATTATACAACTAGTCATATCGGTCGTATAATTGCTTATTAGTACACTTCCTCCTCCTTCTCCTACTAATTAGTACCACTAAAAAACAACTCTTCCAAATGTTAAGTCTGTGGAATATAATTTGGCATTTAGTTATTTAATCTTGTATTGATTTCTAGTTTCATTGTTTTCATATTTTTCTCATTAGACTGGAAACTCTTCAAGAGCAGGGCTATATTCTATACTTAGAATCCTCTTCCATATTATCTGGCACTGATCTGAGTATATGATAAGTATTTATTGACTCACTGATGACCTTGTTAAAAAATATTAACAACTCTATATGTGCTGACAAAACTGAGCAATGTGTAAGTTTCACCCAACCAGTCATGTTAAGATGCTTCAGTGAAAGAAGGCTTACTTTAAAGTAGTGGCCTTGCTCAAATAAAAAACAGCTCTGCATTTCCCCTGCTTCCTTTAATTTACAGTCTATGCAATGGGGACAGTGGATGGGAAATGTGAAACCACTGAAAAATATGTCTTACTTCCTTGAGCCGTCAAGGACTAAAATATGAAAGCCTTGATCTTTTGGCTAGGATTCATACGGATGTGTCTGGAGTGGCTTGTAATTTCATAAGATGGCCTTTGTGGCCAGGAGATAACTATACTTCTGCAGCTGATTTCATATATTTCTAGACAGATCTACAATTTTAAAGCCATTCAATCCAATTCCACAAATAATTGTGAAGCTCCAACTATGGACAGAACACTGTGTTAGGCACTGGAATGGATACAGACTTTAGATAAGGTACTTGTCTTCCTAGAAGCCTGGAGTAAATCTAGAAAGGGATGAGATACTTGAAAAATAGAACTATAATACATACTCATAACATTAAATGCATTAGAAGTACAAAATCAAAGGTAAAGTAAAATACCAGGGGAAAATCATTATCAAGGTGGGGGTGATCAAAAAAGCTTCCTGAGGAAGGTGGGCTTTAAAGCAGATGAAGAGATCCAGCAGATGGAGAGGTATAGAAAGGGAATCCAGGAATAGAGAACATTTGAGGAAGATGTGGTAGAGAGATGATAAAAGCCAAGTCTGGCTGGAGCATTGAATACATGAAGGAAGGAATATGAGAATATAGGGTGGTGGTAGATTATGAAAGCTATTGAATGCCAGGGAAAGGAATTAGAATCTTACTTCACAGGCAGTAGGGAATCTGGAAGATTTTTGAATAAATGAATGATGTATCAGATTAAGGGATAAAGGAGACAAAAATGGCAAGGATAAGGAAGGATCTTTGGAAGGGAGAGAAAAGCTGAGAGAAGTGGAAATAAGAGCCTATACTAGAGTATTAGGAAAAAACAGGAGGGGTAGAAGCAAGAGATATTGAGATAGATTTGCTAGGGTGTGATAAGTGGTTGGAAGTCAAGGAAGAAGGAAGACTCAAAGCTTTTGAATATGGGAGATTGGTTGAATGATGGTAATACTAACATTTGATTCTCACACTAACCCTGAGAGATTAGCTGTGCAGAATTATCACCTCACTTTTTAAGTGATGATGAGACACAGATAGATTAAGTGACTTGCCCAGGGTCATTCATCAGTCAGAGGCAGCCAGGGGACACAGTAGAGATTCTGGACTTGGAGTCAGGAAAAACTGAGTTCAAATATGAACTCAGGCACTTATTAACTATGTGACCCTAACTTCTGTCTGAAACAACTGACTTATCTGTAATGCAAGAATAATAATAGCATCTACTTCCCAAGGTTGTTGTGAGGATCAAATGAGACAATATTTGTAAAGCTCTTGCCACATAGTACTGCTTAATGATTTTTCCTTCCTTCTTTTGAAGGAAGCATCCTTTCCTCTCTCTCTCTCTCTCTCTCTCTCTCTCTCTCTCTCTCTCTCTCTCTCTCTCTCTCTTTCTCCCTCCCTCCCTCCCTTCCTCCCTCTTTCCCTTCCTCCCTCCCTGCCTCCCTTCCTCCCTCTTTCCCTTCCTCCCTCCCTTCCTCCCTTCCTCCCTCCCTTCCTCCCTTCCTTCCTTCCTCTCTCCCTTCCTCCCTTCCTTCCTTCCTCCCTTCCTTCCTCCCTTCCTTCCTTCCTTTCTTTCCTTCCTCCCTTCCTTCCTTCCTCTCTCCCTTCCTCCCTTCCTTCCTTCCTTCCTTCCTTCCTTCCTTCCTTCCTTCCTTCCTTCCTTCCTTCCTTCCTTCCTTCCTTCCTTCCTCCCTCCATCTTTCCCTCCCTCCTTCCCTCCTTCCTTTTCTTCCTTCCCTTCCTTCCCTAAATAGCTTTCACATGTTCTGTGTTTTTAATGATTCAAAGGGTAGAAGTAAGTAGATGAGTAGAATGAATCTTTCCCTCTATATTTCTCTTTTTTTGCTGTTACGCTCAAAACAATCCCTATTTTTCTGAGTGATTTGACTCAGCTGAAATCAGGAAGCCTACCTCCTGTGTTTTGTGCCCTTGACCATTGCCTAGCAAATCAAGAGATCATGCTTAGAAATCAATGAACTTCAACATGTAGGGCAAGAAAACTGAGCTATCTTACCTTCTGTAGGATTTCTACAGCAACATGGCAGGACTAGAAATCCTTTCCCAGAGGAATTGGGTCAATCTATCATTAGTTCAGTGAGACAATAAATATTGGAAGTACTAGATCATGAGACATTGTTTTAGATATAATTACAACACATTAGCTATGCCATCTTTGGCAGGTCATTTAATGCCTTTAAGCCACAGCTTCCTCATCTGTAAGATGGAGACACTAACATTCACACAGAAAATGTTGTAATGGAATGAGGGCTAGAATTGGTGTTGGAAGACTTAGTTTCTAATTTTTTTCTGTCAGTTATTAGTTATGAGGCCTTAGGCAGTTAATTTAATCTCTCAAGTGCTTCAGTTGTCTATTATATAAAATGACACTATACAACCTTTAAGGTCCCTTGCAGCTTTATCATTTTGAGACTTTTCATTAGCTCTGGCTAGATTATTAGGCAACATAGCCACTCAATTTACACTGGATGCACAAAGTTGCTGCTTTTATTATTTATATTTTATTTTTTCTTTTGAATTATCTCTAGAAGGAAGAGTCTTGAATCATTATGCTATATTGGAAGAAAGAAAAAAGGGAAATGGTATGTTTGGATATTGGCGTTAGGTGTAAGTTGACAGTAGGATGGTGAATAAGTCATCTCTGAAAGCCTATGCTTCTGTAGGTAGAAGATTAGAAATTAAAATATAGGCAGAATAACAAGTTTGATACTGGTTAGTGGTTAATGAAAAGTTATGGATCATATAGAGTTAGGGAATAAAGATAGAATCTGTGATTTCACTAATAGAGGGAACTTCTGAATGAAGTACTCAATCTACGTAGACTAGCACCTTATCAACAACATATAGGCTTAAACAGTTGCCTAGAATACAAAGAAGTTGATATTGTTCAGGGATACATTCAATTTGTGTCAAAAGTGGAATCTCATCTCCTCTCAACATGGCTATGGGGACAGCTCCTTATTTCCTATTCCCTGTTGGCTTTGATGTCTCATATTTGTGTAGTTGATAGTATATTCAGGGGGTTCTAGGTCTGACTTCTGTTAGATATCAGAGACCACTCAGTCAAAATCTCCAACTAATGGTGAAATCTCTTCTACATTATCCCTTTTAAGTGGTCATGCATCCTCTCCCCAAATACTTTTAGTTATTAGATCACAAGGTAGTCTACTTCATGGTCAAACATTTCTAATTTGAGGGTGTTCTTGATATCAAATGGGAACATACTTGTGAGTAACTATCATCTATTGATTCTTGTATCACCTCTATGACAATCTATAAATATAATGATTTTCCAAATTGAAACCCTGGTTATCCTCATCATCAAACCTTTTCTGATTCTCCTCCTGTTGCTGGACCTTGCTAGGGAAAGCTATAAAATCATGCTAACTGCATCCATTACAAATTTATGTGATCTGTTCTTAACTAAGCTAGTAAGTGTCCTGAGGCTGGATTTGAACTCAAGTCCTCCAGACTCCAGGGCTAGTGCTCAAACCCCTGTGTTAGCTAGCTGCCCTAAAATCTTTCTACACAAAGTTTTTGCCTTTTCCCATTCTTTCTTCCCTTCACTTCAGGCTCTGTGGAAAAGGTGTCCATTCTCACGAACGCTAACTCTTCTCCTTATGCCCTTCATTCTAATCTAGGTGTTTGTCCGTCCTTATCCTCCCAAGACATTGCCTCTTTTCCCCCTTATAACTAATCTCTGCTTGTTCATTCCCTTGATAATCTGGTTCTTTTCTGACTTTGACTTATTTTAACAAAAATATTTTAAAATTCCAACTGAACCATACTATGAATGGTTGCTCAAACTTTACACTGTATTTCCTAGTCTTTGCATAGGCTGTCCCATATGCCTGGAGTAGTAGTAATAATAGTAGCAACATTTGTATTTGTTATCATTTTCAGTTGTGTCTGACTTTTTCATGACCTTATTTTTTTTTGACAAAGATACTGGGGTAGTTTCTATTTTCTTCTCCAGCTCGTTTTTGTTGGTGAGGAAACTGAGAGAAGTAGGGTTAAGTGACTTGCTCAGGATCACACAGCTAAAAAATGTTTGAGGTCAGATTTGAAATCAGGAAGATGAATCTTCCTGACTCAAAGTCTGGCTTGCTATCCATTATTTCACCTATTGTGTTTCAAAAGTCTTAGTGCTGTTTTAAACTTAAATAATTTTTATATATACATACATATATATATATATATATATAATGTTAACCATATATCTTAAAACTGAGCTAAGATTTTTGGGATATTCTATATATGCTTTAAGATTTGTAAAGCACTTTATACATACTATGTCATTTGATCCTTATAAAAAACTTGTGAAGAAGGTATTAGAGGTATTATTATTCCCATTTTATAAATGAGAAAACTGAGGCAAAGCAAAGTTAAATGACTTGTTCATATTCAGGGTCATGCAGCTTATAAGTATCTAAATCAAGATTTGAAGTCATGTCTTACTGACTCCAACTCTAGGTCTCTATCCTCTATTTTACTCTTCTTAGAATCACCAGTTTTCCTTAAGCCTCAGTTTGGGTGCCCTCTTCCAAAGGAAGCTTTTCCTGATGCCTGTCCCCTCCCCCAATTGTTAGTATTTGCTCTCTTCTAAAATTATCTTTTATGTATTTCTGTATGTATGTACTGTATCTTGTGTTGCAGACCTCCACTTTCTCCTTTCCCTCTTTTTCCACTTACTCCCCCAGCCCTGTCATGATAGAATACAGTTAAGGACTATTCTTAGTCAGGAACTGACTCCTTAGCTCAGTGCCCATCCTAGTGGCTTTAATTCTGTAGATAGTTAATATTTTTTTGTTGAATTTTTAGTCTTTTGAATGCATGAGGGCTACTATCATGTCCTCCATCATCTCCCAATATGTTCTCGTTTCTATGTTAACCTCAGGAATTTATAGTTTGTTCAACTATTCCTCATGTGATATTGTTCTGGGATCACTTTTTTCTACCAAAGATTAATTATAAATTGTGTGGAAGAGATCACAAATATTATAGGCGTTTAGGGGAGAGAAATCAACAGGGACTAGAGTAGTTAAAAAGAATTTCATGAAGGAGGTAAAATGAGCTGGGCTTTGAAGGATGGGTAGGATTTAGGGAGGGGAAGAAGAGGACAAAGAATAACCAGCCAGGGAGATTAGTAGGAACAGACCGGGTTTGATGAATCTGAATCCATTCCCTAGAGTGACAACTAGGTTCTTCTTTCCATTTCTTGTTAAGCTTCTTCATTTCTGTCTTGTACATTGGGTGATTATATCTGTTATTACTACAGGCAAGATAACAGCTCAACATAATGATAGCTGAGTTCAATTTAGTTCACTGTAATAATCGAGTAGGAATAAGTAGTTCACTATAATAGGCTAATAAGAATGACAAGGTATAGTAAGTACCAGTTACGGCATATGCAATTCACATATGCCATTAAGAGGGAGCATTAAAGATACGAATGAATGTAAGTGTAAATAAAGGATGTGTGCTCAATAATTACAGTTGTACATGCTACTTTGTCATCTCTCCCCATCAGAATAGGGTTTAGCTAAAAGTGCTTTCCTCCCTTTTCTATTTGTGCCTTATTCCCTCCCTTCTTCATGAATTCCTTATTCATTGTGCTGTTCAATGTGTCATGCTTATGGCTTGTGTGCAAACTGGTTATGGTGGGCGTAGTTTGCAGAAAAGCTGGATGTGTGCTGAAGGATCTGTGATGAATTAGATGCCATATATCAATGGAGTGGTTAAAAAGGGTTTAATGGAGAAGGAAAAACTTGAGCTGGACCTTGAAGGATGAGTAGGATTTGGGGAGGGGAAAAAGAGAGGAAGAGCAATATAGGAGGAGAGAATGGTCACAAGAAAGGAGGGTGTAATTGATCAGATATAGGGGCTCTTCCTATCATATAACAATTGACTTTTGGACTGAGACTAGAATTCAGGTGACCTGCCTTCTACCTCAGGTCAATATTATCTCAATTTGCTTCCATCAGAGAATTCTCAGAATGGAATTTCAATGAGTAGGGAAGTTCAGTTTCCCTAGAATAGGTCAAATGTCTCTCTGTTCTTTATTTTCTCCAGATGGGATGGCAAAGTCTCTTATTCTCTTTGAAAAGCAAATGCTAAAGAAAGCTTAGTTTCATTTTTACAATATCAATCAGTAGAATTCTGCCATTTTCTTGCTAGTATTATGTGTCTCTGTGTGTAGATGCACAGCTAAGTAGTGTAGAGTGCTGGGACTAGTCAGGAAGATTCATCTTTCTGAGTTTAAATATGGCTTCAGACATTTACTAGTGATATGTCCCTTAACTTAATCCTGCTTGCTTCAGTTTCTTCATTTGTAAAATGAAGTGGAGAAGGAAATAGCAAAGTACTTCAGGATCTTTGCTAAGAAAACTTCAAATGGGGTCATGAAGAGTTGGACATGATGAAAACAACTCAACAACAATAACAAGTGTACATCTCTGTGTGTGAGGAGATGGGGTACTACAGAGCTGGTAAATGGAATATCATCTACATATTAGAAATTGAGTGATTCCTAGAGTCTCTCTCTAAAGTATGAAATGGTAAATATTTATCATCAGTCTCTCTGAAAAAAATGCAAGAGCCAGATGGATTCTCTCCTTCCCTGCCCCACAAATAAAGCCCAGATGAGCTTCAGAAATCTCCAGCAGTGTTAGAAACATGATAATTGTGGGACCTGAGAACTAATGTCCCTCAAAAGGAAATGGATAGTTGCACTTTGACTGTAGAATATTATGTAATGTTTTTTAAAGCATTTTCTTAAGAATAATTTAATTTTTCTTAATGCTTTTATTTATTCTTCACATCACACTCATTTACTGGTATACTCCTTCAATTTCCTTTGATGACAAGAAAACAGTTAAACAGACCCCAATGACTAATTCAAAATTCCTCAACCCTGTAAAGAGAAGAGAGATGTGTGTTTCAACTTCGTTTCTTTGGAATCAAGCTGTCTCTCAGTATCTTATTTGATTATTGTATATTTTATTCTCTTGGTTTTGCTCTTTTCCTCCTCTATTATTTCATGGAAATCTTCTCATATTTCTATGAATTCTTCATATTTGTCATGCTTTATAATACAATGACATTCCGTTCCATTCCATTCATGAACCACAATTTTTTCAGCTATTCCTTAGTTGCTTCCTCCCAACTTAATTTCTTTTTTCTTCTTTTTCTTCTTCCCTCCCTCCATTTTCCCCTCTTCCTTCCTTCCTTCCCTTTTTTCTTCCTTCCTTCCTTCCTTCTCTCCCTCCCTCCCTCCTTCCTTCCCTCTCCCCTTCCTTCCTTCCCTTTCTCCTTTCTTTCTTGCTTCCCTCCCTTCTTTCCTCTTTTCATCTCTCATTCCCTCACTCATTCCCTCCTTCCTTCCTCCTTCCCTGCCTCTTTCCTTCCTTCTTTTCTTCCCTCCTTTCTTCCCTCCTTCTTTCTCTCCCTTCCTCCTTCCCTCATAACACCCTGAACACTGACTATTGCTGCTTTTTGTAATTTTCAGTAATTTGACAAATAGGTGTGAGATGAAATCTCAGAGCTGTTCTAATTTACATTTGTTATCATTAGTAATTTGGAATATTTTTTCATATAGTTGTTAATCATTTTATTTTTTTTTGAAAATGGTTTGTTTGGGATAGCTGGGTGGTGCAGTGGATAGAACATTGTCCCTGGAGTCAGGAAGATCTATATTCAACTCTGACCACAAACACTTGACACTTACTAGCTGTGGGACCATGGGCAAGTCACCTAATCCCAATTGCCTTGGAAAAAAAAGAAAATGGTTTGTTCATATTCTTTGACTACTTATTTATTGGGAAATGGTTTTCAGTGATATTCTATAGTATATGAATATCCTAGTTTAGTTTTCTATAGGATGGGGAAGTGAATGTAAAGATCTTGGTTTTCAAACTTTGTTATTTCATTTAGACATCATCTGCCTACAAATGACATGACTATTAGAAAATCACTTTCCTCAATTTAGCTATCCCTCCAAATGACTTTGTCAGAGGAAGAATAGGTGAATGAAGATTAGCCATTCTGATTTCAATCAATATTACAGGGTTAGTCTTCAAGAAATTTGTTCATGTAATAAGAATCTATTTTTTCTCTATTGATCCAAGGTCTTTCATAAGATGATTTGACACAATAGGATATATGTTCCATTGATTTATTTGCACAAGGATCTGAACCATTCTAAGTTTTCTAATTAGGTTATCCCAAATGTATTAATCAATTGGCATTATTAACATTCTAAGAGACTTGGATACCAAAACTAGTAATGGTTCTGCCCTGGTTCTTCTAGGCATATCCTCAATACATTACAATTGTGTAATGTTGAGTGGCAACTCTTGGATTAAGTCTGGGAGTAATTATATTTGGCTCTGGGACCAAGAAGTTGGAATTATTGACTCTTTAGTAATCAGCCCTTGCCTGCTTATTTCCACTGTAGAGATGAACATCGGAAGTGATAATTTTTAGCCCTAAATTTATTTTGACCCTCAATAGTGCTTGGCCTGGCCACACAAACAATTAGGATTGTCATTCAGATTTTAGCTATAAGGAGAAGTGGTGAATTGAGAATCTTTACAATTCCCTGACTAACCTCTTAAAAAGGTACTTTTTAAAAGTACTACAAAGCTCAGGTGGTACTTTATTCAGACTTCTTTTTTGAGAAAAAAAAGGTTTTTTTTTTAAAGTATATATCAGCAGATAGAAAATAGGCTGAAATAAGACTTGACCATTCTCGGTATGAGAAAGTGATGCATTGATTATTTTATCTCTTGGTTTGAGAAATACTACTGTAACTCTAAAGTTAAATGTTGGCAAAATTTTCAAAGAATACATAAGTATGGAAGTGATGGAGAGAGTGGTGAATTTGAAATCAGGAGGTTTGGCTTTGACACAGACCAACTGTGTGATCAAACAAAAGTCATTGAACATGTCTATGCTTTTGATCATAGATTCGTGTGATTTAAAATTAGAAGGAATCTTACATACATTTTAGTTTGTCTCTGTTTTACAAACAAAGAGCTGAATTCCACAATAGTGAAATAACTTACTTACAGACTTACCAGCAGCAGAGACAGGATTTGAATCCAGATTTACTGTATAACTCAGTCTTGCTAGGACAATTTTAATGTCAAGAAAAAATATTTTTGAGGTTTTGTAAGAGGAAAGTCCTCTTTAAAACCATATATTCTAATATTTGGTTAGGAAATATTAGCTTAGAATTATTGAAAAGTTTAATTTAGAGGATTTTAAAAAGAGAAAGCAATGTGGCATATTGGATAGAATACTACCCAGTTGCAACCTGTTGCATGGAAGAATCAAGAAGGCCTAGGTTCAAATTCAGCCTCTGATGCATATTACTAATGTGATGAGAGGCAAGTCACTTAATCTTTTTGTGCTTCAGTTTCTTCATGGTAAAATGGGGATAATAGCACATATAAGTATCTACTTAAAACTGTTGTTGTGAGGCTCAAATGAGATGATGTAAAGTGCAAACACTATGTAAATGCAAGTTATCATTGATATTAAATTAGTTTTTCTGTTCTGGAGGATGCATATTTCAAATTATCCTGAACTTAATCTACCCCTCCCTAAAACATTTCCAAACACCCAGCAGAATACAGTCTGTGTGACATTTCCAATCTCCATTTCATACCATTTGCTTTTATTTTTAATAATGAATTGTACATTTTATAATGAATAATTTATGTATTTTATAATGAATTTTATAATTTTTTAATAATGAATTGTACATAATACTTTCAAAATTGTCCTGCTTGAATGTGCTTCCTTCTGAATGCATTTGTGAAAATGTTACACTGGCAGTCTTTCTTTTCCCTATTTTACTAACCTTGGTCATCCCCTAGTCCTTTTCTCTGATTAAAAACTGAAAGAATTACCCCACCCCCCAATCTTGTAGTGTAGAGAGTTACCTCACAAGTGTAGTGACACCCCATGAGCTACATGGGATTGTCATGGTGTAGATCAAAGGGAGGCAGAAGAGACATTTCTAGCCTCTTTCTGCAACAGAGACTTTAAATCCTGTCAAGAGGTGAAGTTCTGCTAATCCTAGAGAGAGAGAGAGAGGTGGTAGTGAGGTAGAATTGTATCTATCTGCTCCTATAAATGTTATTCCTCAAGGAAATATGGTCAGGTTCAATCTAACTTCTGATTACTGTTTTTCATTATTGAAGGGGATGCAGGACTCTAAGCTCCATACTCAAAGATTGACTCCTTTAACATCAACTGTCAACAAGATGATAAACACACATAATGAATAACAAATCATAGCAAAACCAGAAGTCAGAGAAAGTATGTTGTGGAGTCACTTTAGTATTATCTGTCTCTTAATAAATGCATTTGGGTTTTTCTTGACAAAGAAGTGAGTAGTTTGCCATTTCCTTCTCCAACTCATTTTATAAATGAGGAAACTGAAGCAAATAGGGTTAAGTGACTTGTCCAGGGTATACAATTGCTAAGTGTCTAACTCCAGGTCTATACTCCAGTGTAGTGTTCTATACATTGTACCAACTAGTTTCATTCAAAAAGAGTAAACATAAAACATATAACAATCAGTGCAAGCCCAGTGCAAGCAAGATAATTGAACATAATCAAAAGAAAGAATTCTAGATCTTACCCAAGAGAAGCTCCCAAAGCAACTTCCTTCTTGAAACTAGAAGCCAGAATTGCCTGAAGCAGAAGAATCCTGAAGAAGACTGGAAGAGAAAGAAAGTACATTTTGTTCTCATCAACTCCATCCCATTTCTTACATAGAGTAAAACACTCAACTCCATCAATTAGGAAAAAGACCTATGCCCGTGGACTTTGGAACAGATTATAGTAGCAAAAGAAATCCACATAGTGGCCATGTCCCAAAATAAGATGCCTCTGTACCTTATGCCCATCACATTTATGGTGGAAGTTGGTTCCTTGGTACTTAAATTGTTTTATAATGCTTTAAGTATTTTTTCTTTGCTATGGGAACTTTGATTTTGGCTTTGAAATTAATGGGACTTTTCCTTTGGGAGTTCCTTTTAGAAGATGATTTGTGGATTCTTTCTATCTTTTCTCTGTGATTCTAATAAATTTAGACACTTTAAAATTTTATTGAAATATAGGCACAGGATTTTTAAAAATCATGTTTATTTAGGGAATCTAATAACTCCTATAATATTTCCTTGAGCTGTTTTCTAGGCCAACTGTTTTTCATATACCTTTTATTTCCTCCCCCCCCCAACTTTTAGTTATGTTCCAATACTTCTTGCTGTCTCATGGTGACAGTCATTTCTGTTTGACCTATTTTAGTTTTCAGGGATTCTATTTCTTGGGTAAGATTGGATATTTTCCCTTCTAAGCTATTCTTTCTAATTCTTTCTCAAGAGCTTTTATTTCACTTTGACCTCTTTTTATCTATCCCTCATTTCTTCTAGTCTTTGTGGAAGGTCCATATTTTTTCCTTTTGAGTCTCTGCTTGCATATATTTGTTTTCACTTTAACTTTTTCATATTTGGATAGAATAAATCATTCTTTGTAGTTTCTCATTGGATTATTTGATCATTATTCAGTCAGGGAGAAACTTTAAGGTTTTGCCAGAATGGATATATATGAGCTGGATGGTCTGCTTCCCATTCAGGAACCCATCTTGTCAGGAATTCCAGTATTGAATTGTTGACTTTCTATTTTTACAGAATGGACACTTAACAGTGATTCTCCTCCCATCTTCACCACTCAATACTACCCTCAACATATCAAAGGAACCCCCCCAATATATTGTCCATATCTAACAACACATGTCTCATTCCACCCATTTAGTGTACTATCTCTGCTAAGAGGAAGGAGGCATGTTCACTGAAGTCATGATTCTGATGGCTTTCATTGTTGTTTCCTATTATAATGATATGGCCATCATGAGGGGCAGATACATAGCACATGAATAGAGCACAGACTTCAAATCAGCAAGATTAATTTTCATGAGTTCAAATCCAGCCTCAGACATTTACTATGTGACTTTGGACAAGTCACTTAACCTGTTTGTCTCAGTTCCTCATCTATAAAATGAGCTGGAGGAAGAAATGGAAAACTACTCTAAATAGCTTTGCCAGGAAAACCCTAAATAGGGTCATGAAGTCAGACATGTCTGAGCAATAGGCATTGTGAAAATTGTTCTCATTCTGCTTATTTTACAATGGCTTATTACACAAATAAGTTGTTATTAATATTAGCACCTATGAATTATATACAGCTCTACTCAGGATGATCAAGTTGCCTCACAGAGATTATTTATTAGAGAGCATGTTTTATTAAAAAATTGTAAAGAATTCATTAAAACACTAGGATAAGTGGGACTAGTTAGATAATGTTGGGATTGAACTACAGTTATCCTTTCCATATTGTGACTTTCCCCATTGCAGTTTCAAAATGTCATGAGTTGGCATAAGAAATTAAATGGTTCCATCAGTGTTTTAGGAGGTTTAGGAGGTTAGAAAACATCTGGCTAGCAAGAATTTATTTATTTATTTATTTATTTATTTGCTGAGGCAATTGAGGTTAAGTGACTTGCCTAGAGGCACACAGCTAGGAAGCGTTAAGTGTCTGAGATCATATTTGAACTCAAGTCCTCCTGACTTCAGGGCTGGTGCTCTATCCACTGAGCCAACTAGCTGCTCCAAGAATTTATCTTTTAAGTGTTATTGCTTTGGGGTAATTTCCTGTTCCCTCTTCCCCCAGCTACCCAGAATCCCATGAATTCTGCATGGAAGGTAGTAAAGGCACATCAACCTAACACAATGTCTTTCATTCATCCTCTTGATCAAGGGGTATTTTGGACATTTAAGGCATACTACACATACTACTCAATGGTTATTTAAAAATATCTTTTGTTATACATGCAATATGTTCATTTCTGTTTTAAAAAAATTCATATTTATTTCATACTTTAAAATTTTTTTCACATAACATTTTTATTTAATATTGACCTACATATAGCCTTTGACTAAATACTGACCCAATTTTTACAATAAGGTCCTGTAAATATCCCATAAAAGTAAAAGAAAAAAAATCAGACCTCTTCTCTGGTATGAAGGGAGGACCAAAAATATTTTAGGCTGATTTTCCAGATTTCAGGAACACATCTCCCTAAGCCCCATGATGTGGAAGGGATAACTGTATTACCTGAGAACTGGATGTCAGCAGTGGCTAGCAGCTGTCCCTGGCTGATTCATGTTCACAAGAATATAGAGTTAGTTAGCCCTAACTACTAGGACTCAAAATTTTTTCAAAATAATTACTGTGTTGAGCAAATCAAGTAAGTAAAAATATTCATCTTGTGTGAATTGAAACCCATTAGGAAGTCTTGTGACTTGAACTTGTTCCTGATCTTAGTTCACACTTTCCTGTTTTGCTCTTGGGATCCCACTGATGTCCCATTTGCCAATGTCTAAATCCATGTCTTGGGCCATCAGTTGCTTCTGTCCCATGCTTACTTGTTACCTTTTGGCAACCAAACCTATTGTCTTAATAGGGTCATTACTTATGCTTGTTACCAGCTGGCTCCTTACCACTAGAAATGTTATTTCTTCAGGTAGCCTGTGCCCTGTCCACACAGTCCAACCCTGGATCAACCTGTTGCACAAAGGGCTGTCAGACACAGCTGTCAGCTTGACCTTTCCTTTTCTACACTTTGGAATAACACCGGTGGTGATAGTACACTGGCTTTCTGTCAAACTGCATTTAAGTGGATTGTATATAAATGATGCTTTAAAAAAGTTTGAAAAATCATTTCTTCTCTTCAATAGATAAATATTCTGCCTATTTGATTTATTCTGTTAACCCCCCCTCTCCCCATCTCTATCATAGATAGTAAAAAAAAAAACTAAATATACTTCAGGATCGTATGCCTAAATTACAAATTAACTTGCAGCATCTGAGTTAATGAAGTTGTAATGTATTTTGTAAATGTTGAAAATCTTGAACATTCACACAGTAAAATTAACCTGCGTTACTGACTCATACAAATAAAATAACACTAAGCAGATGAAGTCTAGACCAGCTGGCTAATAACTGATGTGGTAATCTGGAATGCTTGCAGAATTAATGGTGAATAATGATTAGAATGCTAACTGGTGTTGTTTCTAAAATCATGAACCTTTCCCACCCCTAAGAATAAACTTAGTAATTAGAGAAATGGAGAAAAGGGAATATGTCAAAGTTTATGTTAACAGAGGTTCCCATATGGATCTGAGATGGTTGAAGCTATTATTCCTATTACATGAGGGCCATCTGCTTTCTTATATTAGCATCATTTAACATGTACATGATGGAAAAACATGCCTTGAATTTTGAGCAAGGGCTGAGCTGGGTAAGAGCTAATTCTGATGTTAGAATAACAGACTCTAAGGGTTGAAAAGAACCTCAGAGGACATTTAGTCCAATGTGTATCTGAATTTGATATGCAAAATCCCTGATGAGTAGTCACCCAGTTACTGATAGAAAACTTTCAGTGGAGTAAAATTCATTATCCACGATGCATTTCATTCCATTTTGGGACAACTATTTGTCTCAATGCAGACTAAGACAATATTAGAGTTACAGACTGCTATGAATCCTATTTCAGACTAATGTTGACTATAGTTCACCACAACCAGGGATGTGCTGGTAAATTTTAATAACTGACTCTCAAAAAGAGAAACTGTGTAACATACCTTAAAGCTCAATCTGTGTTATTACCATTTATCCATTATTTTTATTAATTATAGAAATCAACAAAATGAAATCAAACCCCAAATTGTAATATTTGCTGATTTCTGTGGTGCAAATGCTCATATTGAAAAATTCATAATTAGCTCTTATGAACAGGTTGGAGCTGAACCTAACACACCCTGTGTACAACCCTTAGATCTTTTCCATAGGAATTTTTCTCTCGCTATCTTGTGAGGCCATCTTTTTATGAATCCAAATGAGGAACTTAATACTTATTTTTATTACATTTGATTTTTATTAGATTCAATTTAGTGTTTTAGCCTAATGACATCTTTTTTTGGATTCTAAACTCATCATCTAATATTTTAATTATTCCTACCAGCTTCATGTCATCTGAAAATTTGGTTAACATTTACACCTTCATCCAGATCAATGATAAGAGAACCCAAAATCCAGGACAGATCCCTGTGGCACTATACAAGAGACATCTTTCCAAGTTGACATTAATCTAATGATGATTGTTCTTCAGGTCTGACTATGAAAACAAATTTTAAATCTCCCTTTTCCCTTCTGTCTCCCTCAAGTACGCATATCCATTTAATTCATTACTGTTTTCTTTATAGAGTTTCATATTAGTGGTATGCTGGTAAATATTTAACAATCAGCTTTCTGGACATTTTTTTTTCTTTTTTGCATGGCACATTGAATTATTGAAAATGTCCTCACTTTTTGAATCTAGATATCAACAAAAATATATGGAAAAAAAGAAAAAAATAGATGAAACCTTGATTTATAGTGTTTGTCAATTTTCAAGATGCAAAACTTACACCAAGAATTTTATAATTTGTTCCCTGTTTAACTTGGCTCTAGCACATCCCCAAATGTAATTTTTATTTTTTACCTATTCACATCATCAAGATCTGAGCTTGGGAACTAGAGCAGAGTGAATGTTTCACATGTGGGAATTGCTGTAGGACCAGCAGAGGGCAGTAGTGACCTGCCTGTGCATCTGGGGAGTTTGCTGGTCACAGATGTGGAAACCATTAACCATTGATACTGTAACTCTTCTCATATGTAAGAAACGACAGAATTCTATCTAATTGCTTAGAGGAAATGATGAAAGCATAAAGATCAGCGGACCTGCAGTGAGGAATAACTTAGGTTCAAATCCTTCTGGCACTTGCCAGGGACCATGGGCAAACCACTTACCTTTTTAAGCCTCAGTTGCCTCATCTCTAAAATGGGGATAACAGTCTTCATAAGGATTTTGTGAAGATTACAGGTGTTAATGTCTAGAAATCTTAAATTCGACAATAAAGCCAACTTTTATGAAGTGCTTACAAGGCATAAGGCACTGTACTAGACACTGGGCTATACAAAGACAAAAAATGGCACAGTCTTACCATAAGAATTTTAAAGTCTACTAAATGGCTATAGCAAACAAATAGATAAATAAATACAAAATAATAAAAAAAAATTTAAAAAAGAAAAAAGTGTCAACATGAGGGGATAGAGAAAAAATTCATGTAGAAAATGGCACTTCAACCTTTTTTTTTTTTTTGAAGGAAGCTAGGGACTTTAAGAGGAGGTTAGGAAGGAGTTCATCCTAGGCATGGGGATCCCCTGAGCAAAGGTGTGAGGTGGGAGACAAGATATTGTATATAATGATCATAGAATAATAGGCTTAGAGTTTGAATTAATCTCAGAAGACATCTAGTCCAACCCTTTAATTGTAATATATGAAGAAACTGAGACCCAACCAGATTAAGGAATTTGCCTAAATCCATATAGGTAATAGGACCCTAAACTAGGACTTACAATCCAGGTCCTCAGGTAGAATGTGATGAGTGCAAGGAATTTTAGGAGATTTAGGAAGTCAGCATCCTCCTGGAGGCATTAGGGAAAGGCTTTTTTTTTGGCGGGGGGGGGGCCCCCCCCAAAGAGATATCATCCTAGCCATGTCTTGAAGGAAGGAAACAGTTACAATAAGTATAGACATAAAGGGATTATTTGTTTCAGATTCAGAGATGAGGGGTGCAAGTGGAAGTGGGCAAGGTGAGGCTGAGGGATGGTAAGTTTCCCAGTTTAGCTAGATTTATTGGACAGTGGAAGATAAATCTGGAAAGGTATATTGGAGCCAATCTGTCTATTCAACAAGAACTTATTAAGTGCCAACTGTGTTCCAGATATCGTACTAAGTGCTGGCTCATGGAGAATTTTGAATGTTGGAGTAATGAGTTTGTATTTTATCCTGCAGGCAATGAGTCACTGATTATCGTATGCAAATGCTTGATATTATCAGACCTGCTTAGGAAGATGATTTTGGTGGCTGTCTGAAGGAACTGTTGAAGAGGAGAGAATATAAAGCAGGGAGGCAGGTAGGATGCCATTGCAAGATATGAGAGAGACAATGAGGGTCTCACCTAGGGTGGCGATAGCAGCAATTGAATGGAGAAGACAGATGTGAAAGATACTGTGGAGATAGAACTGACTAGACTGGCAAAAAATGTTTTGAGGAAAGGAGAGTGAAGAGCTGAAGACAACTCTGAGGTTTCTAGCTTGGGCAGTAAAGAGGATATTGCTTTATCAATAGAGATGGAAAACTTAGGAGGAGAAAGTTATTTTTTAGGGGGGAGGATCATATATTCAATTTTGAATATGTTACATGTGAGATGTTCATTAGGAAGTTGGAAACAAGATTGAAACTTGGGATAGATCCATGATGGTCCATATACAGTGCCCTAAATGTCTTAGTGTAGTTTAAAAGTTAATTTACAATTGCACTAAGACTTTTGGGATGTCCTGTATAAGACAGGTAGTTCAGTTAGTAGAGTTAGAGAGATGAGTTCAAATACATCCTCATATACTAACTAGCTGTGTAACTCTGGACAAATCATTCAAAGCCCCTGATTCTCAACTTCCTTATTTACAAAATAGGGATAATATTACTACCTACCTCATGGGATTGTAAAAATCAAAGACACAATCCATGTAAGTTGCTTTGCAAACCTTAAGGCTTAAATGATAAATGCTAAGCTTTTATAATTGTTATTGCATATAGATTTGGGAATCATCTTCATAGCAGTAATCATTGAAGCTTGAGGAAATAAATGAGATTATGGAGAGAGGAATGTATAGAGAGAATTGAAGAGATTCTGTTATGAGCTTGACAAGGAGGGGTCTCTCTAGGTCCATGCAAGGATGTCAACACAGTCCACAGATCTTTTTCAGCCTGAAACTTCCCTTTAATAGACTAATTGAATGATCTTTTTATACTTGCCTGTTTTCATTTCCATTCCTCCTTCCAATTCTGGGGTCCTTACCATCTGCTCCTGTCAATTTCATAGAAACTCTCTGTTTAACATGTTTTCAGATGCTTTTCCTATACATTAGACTTGCAACTATTCTGCTCCTATTGTCTTCTTTGAATGAGAACCTTGACATTTCCTCCTTCCTCAATGTGTTTTTGGACTAGTATACTTCTTCCTTCTCAACATCCTTTCCATTGTAGATTATTCATTGCTGAGCTGTTCATTTAAATTTATAACACCCTTTATTATCTTCAGAGATACCAGAAGGTCCTTAATCTGACTGCCCAGTGATTACTTTGGTAACCATAAATTATAATAGGGAAACACAAAAACTTTTTAAGGACATAGGAAGAAGCCTAGCCTTCTTCCTATGGCTGGAGGTGGACTATTAATATTGCATCACCCTCCCCAACTTCCTTCCCCCCCCAAAAAAAAAGAAAAGAAAAAGAAATAAGGAAGAAAAGAAAAAGAGAAAAAAGGAAGAAAGGATTTTCAAGGAGATAAAGTTACACAAACAAAAATGAATCAAAAGATGTTCAGCTTGGAATATTCAACAACAATAACAGGAATTGATTAGAAAAAGGACAGAAATCAAATGGTTGACTTGTGATCTTTGGATGACCAGATTTCACTGAATTTGAGTGTCCACTAGAACCATACTTTGAAGTCTGTGGCCAGCTGATCTTCTCAGGAATACATAATGTATCAAGACTTCCTAATTATGTAAGTCATTTTGGTTTTCTCTGGTTCTGAACCATAGTTGTTTGGGGTAGCAGACAAGTCTGATGCACATTGCTTGATTCATTGTCATTTATCACTTTCTGATGCTTTGTGCATTGTAGATTTCTGAAAACATGATTTGTTTCCCAAGATGTCTTCTTCAGAGTATGATTCCTCCACAACAATGCACATCACTAATTTGTGTTATCATAAGGAAACAGTAGAATTTCAGAAATATCTAAGGGATTCAGAGATATACAGTATCAGTTTGACCCTAACTAAAGAACCCATCAAAAGGGAGAACTGTATCAGGTAGATTTAAAAAATTTGTTCTCAGGAACTTCAGTTGCTACTTTTGTAGCAACTTCAGTTGCTATTTTGTGCAACAAAGTGAAGAAATGCTGAGCTGAGAGGACATCTTAACTAAGGTGATTTGCAGCACCAAGAAGCAATTGGTGGGTTTATTACACCATTATTGTCAAAACCATCCCCTCTTAGGCTAAGGGAGAAGATGCCACTGAGGTACCATCATTTGGAGGATAATCATTTCTTTGTCTAGAATAAGGGATCTTAATCAGTGGATAGATTTAAGGAAGTATATGACATTGGATGGGAAAATTACATCATTATTTTCATTCAGTTTTACCTGGAATTTAGCATTTCCTTATATTATGCTAAAAAAAAACCCTCACATTATTTTGAGGCAAAGTCTGTAGGTTTCATTAGACTTTCACAGGGGTCATGAAACAAACAGGTTAAGAACTTCTGGAGCAGAAGGACTAAAGCTTTTGAGATCTGAAACAAAGGCAGGGGTCCATTTTCTTATCATCCAAATCTGAATATCAGTGCTCTAAAAAGGATTTCAGAACCTTATTTCAGAATAAGTCAACACTACCCTCACCATTTGGAGACTGCTGTCAGATACTTTCTTTTTGGAAGTTTAGGTTCCCAGCTTTCTCTATTAATCATTTCCAACTGGGCAAGCAGATTTAGTGGATCCTAATTAACTGAGTTCCAAATCAGTTGGGCCAACTCTACCTGGCTGACAGTCTCTAAGCAGATGGCGAAATCTTTTGGATATGTGAAGCAAGGTGATCCAAATGACTGACCTCAGACCATTGAAATTCTATTTCATCCTATATGAGCATAGACTAGGTGTATAAAAGCTTTCTTATGGCAGTCATCACTGCCTGTAATGTCTTTATTTATTTTTCAGATCCTCTTTTCCCTAACTCTTCTTATTCTCTCCCTCAGTACTCTTCTACTTTTCAGTTTTTTCTTTCCTCTTTTCCTACTCTCTTGCTTATCCTTATTAAGCTTTCCACTGACACCCGTAGGAATTACTAAGTCTGAAGAGGATGCTATTCTTGAAATTGAAAGAGCCAAGATTGATGTACCTGGGGCATTTTAGTTTAAATAAGACATATTTTTAGATACCTTCTATGCTTTTCCTTTCCTATGCTTCCTACACTTCCTTTTCAGGCAAATAATGTCTGCAAATTGAACTAAAGGTGAGAGGAAACAATTGGTTTGGCTGTGGGAGAGGTTAAGCATAAACCGTTGATCAACTAGAGATCTGGCTAATTGTGATTTAAATATTTCAATCTTTAAATATTCACTAATTAGGTTGATGATGACAGAATAAAGGGATATCTCATGTATATATGTGTGTATATATGTATGTATATACATATATATTACTTATCTTAGCATGTCCTAACAACACAAGTTTTAAACTCAATCAATTCATGATTATCTTAGTAAGGACTGTTCTAATTCAATCCTATGGAGACATATGAGAAGAAGGGATGGGAGTAGGATTCTGGAATACCTAATCTATGAAGAACAGAAGAATAGGATCATTTAAATGAGGTGATATTATACAAAAACTGTGAATGTCAGTGGATCATGAGGCTGAATAGTAAGCCAAAATTTGTAGGACTAAGACAAGACTTAGAATACAAAACACAAATCAGGCATGAGAGCTGTACTCAGAAGTTAATGACTAAAATAGAACTAATAGAGTGAATGGTCAGAGAGAACACATAGATAATGAAAAGTCAGGATAGAGCAGCAGTTATGAATGAGGCCAGTAGTCAGAAATCAGGGAATATACAAGGACCAAAGAACAAAGAAAAAGGTCATTCTAGGTAAGTAGGTACAAGACATTTTCTTCTCTCTTCTCTGGGACTAAAATTTGTTGTTAACATCACAGTGTTTCATAAGCCATTGAAAATTTTTGAGCAAGAAAGTAATGTGTTTGAATCTATTCACTTTGAAAGCTTAATAAAAGCTAAATCAGAAAGGGAAGAGACTGGAAATGCAGATACTAATAAGGAATATAGAAGCTAGCTTATTTAAAGGAATGCAGTTTTGAAAAAAAATTGTCCTCTTAGGCATGAAGTGAGAGAATTTTCAATGTATAAGTTATTGCTCTCCTAATTGGGGAGCCAACATATACATTGTTGTAGTTGTTTAGTCATTTCAATCATGTCTGATTCTTCATAGCCCTATTTGGGGTTTTCTTGGCAAAAATACTGGACTTGTTTGCCATTTTCTTCTCCAGCTCATTTTACAGATGAGGAAATGGAGGCAAACTAGGTTAAGTGACTCATCCAGAGTCCCACAACATGTAACTGTCTGAAACTAATTTTGAACTTAGATCTTTCTGATACCAGATCCAGTGTCTACCCACTGTGCCACCCAGCTCTTCTAAAGCATTTAACGAGTTTACAATTGATCCTAGAGGTAATAGGTATACACTAGAATTTATTGAGTAGGAGGGGATATGCTGCCTTGGTAAGACTCATCCTTGAGAAAATCATTTTAGCATCTGTGTGTAGGTAGGTTGGACTGAAGTTGGTAAAAAACTTAAGGCAGGAAAACCAATTACTCCAATATCCTGGGCAAGAAATTGAGGACTATAGGGGTGACTGTGTGAATGAAGAAAACATATACAAGATATGGAGATTCAAATAACAATATTTGGCAATTAAAGGTTAAATTTTTTTTGAGGTATTTGGGGTTAACTAACTTGCCCAGGCTCACATACCTAGGAAGTGTTTAGTGACTGAGCTTGGATTTGAACTCAGGTTCTCCTGAGTCCAGATATGGTGCTCTGTCCACTGTGCTATCAGCTGCCCCAATTCAAACTGTTTTAAAAGATTTCTAAAACATATCTGTAGAAAACTGAGCTATAATGTGATTAAAGAGAATCCGTTGTCACACATGGTCTCTGGTAAGACTGGCATCTGTTCCCCTTCTGGGGCCCTCCAACTCTCTAGCTGGTTCTGATCACCTTTTCTTATTAGTCCCGAGGGCAGCATAAGAATTGGATTCTACCGAGATCAGAGGAGGACAGGGCAGCTGAGCCATGAGCAGCTAACAGCTTTAGCCACCAAGTCTTACTTGAGCTTGGGATTTTGATTCTTTCCTTATCACCCCATTCTTGGTGACTTCTCCCCCGACCCTGTGACTTCCATATTCTGTTGCCTTTTTAAAGTTTTAATACCCTGTTCTTTATCTTTCCTCCATGGCTACCTTAGTGAATCCCCCAGAAGAGTGACCTATGCTGACCTTGCTTCTCATTCCTTTTTGTCCTCCTATAACCTAAGACTTCTCTAATCTGGTTATCTGCCTAATAAATATTGCTCAGTTGTTGTCTAAAGCCCTGATATTAGGACTGTACAGGTTATTATACAAGATGAAGGAAACATAGAGACCATCTAGCCCAAACTTAGTTGATAAAATTAAGGTGGACTTGCCATGTAATAAATGACAGACTTATAATGTGAACCCAAGTCTTTTTGACTCCGAATACAGTGTCCTTTCCATTATAGTTATTTTCTTCATTTTTAAGTTTACATATATGCTTAACCCCTGCCTCTGTTTCCTTAACCTGTAAAATGAGGACAATACTAATTAACATCTTCCCAGGATTATTGTGAGGTTCACTCAATATTAGCACAGAGCTTAGCCCATAATAAGTATTTCATAAATGCTTATTTAAAAATTAAATTCTGGGTCTCTGTTTCCTTATCTTGAAAATGAGGTTAGTAGTTGCTCTCTGAGATCTGACTCAGCTCTTACTTTCTACAATCCAATACTCATAGTTCATGTTGAACTATTCTCAATTCACAGGTGAGAAAAAAGATGGAGGGTAGAGCTATATGGCCTAAAGTGGATGGGCTTTGAGCTTGTTGTTGTTCAGTTGTTTTTTCAGTCCTGTCCAACTCCTTGTGACCCCATTTGGGGTTTTCTTAGCAAAGATACTGGAGTGGGGTTTCCTCCTTCAACCCATTTTACAGATGAAGAAACTGAGGCAAATAGAGTTAAGTGACTTGCTCAGGATCACACAGCTAAGCCAATGTCAAATTTAAACTCTGGTCCTCCTGACTCCAGGTCTGGCACTATTATCTTCCATGCCACCTAAGCTGCCCCTGAGCCATCTTGCTAAGGCCCTGAGGTTAGCAGTTAAGATAATCCTGTCACCTTCCATTAATAGAACCTACCAGACTTCTGGTGTTACCTGTGAGAACCTGGGTTTTTTTTTTCATTTTTTCAAAAATTTAATTTTTTAATTTAAAAAAAGATTCCTTTAATAAACTTTTTGGTTGATTTTTGGAAATCTGTTTTAAAAAGATAAATGGTTTTGGAGTCAGAAAACTGGAATTTGAGTCCCAGATTTGACTCTGTGACCATGAACAGAACCCTTGACATTTCTGAGCTTTAGTTTCCTGATCTGTAAAATGGGGATAATAACAGATAAGCCACTTACTTCTTATGGTTGTTATATGGAAAATGCTATGTAGATCTTTTCATTCTTCAGGAATTCTCCAACTAAAACTGTTAAAAAAAGATGAAAAAATACATCATTAATTGATTTTTTAATATATATATTTACTTTTATTAAAGCTTTTTATTTATAAAACATATGAATAATTTTTCTACATTGACCTTTGCAAAATTTTCTGTTCCAAATTTTTCCCTCCTTCCCCTCAGCCTCTCCCCTAGATGGCAAGTAGCCTAATACATGTTAAATATGTTAAAATATATGATAAATCCAATATGTGTATACATATCTATAATTATCTTGCTGTATAAGAAAAATCAGATCTAGAAAGAGAGGAAAAAAAAAACAACCTAAGAAGGAAAACAAAATGTAAGCAAACATTCACAGAAAGTATTAAAATGCTATGCTGTGGTCCACACTCAGTTCCCACAGGCCCCTCTCTGGATGTATATGACTATCTTCATCACTGAACAATAGGAACTGGTTTGAATCACCTCATTATTGAAGAGAACCATGTCCATCAGAATTGATCATTAGTTGATTTTTGTGAGTTTTTAGGACTAACTATATAATAATAGAATAATACCTTTCATTTTTGCAGCCTCTTAAAAAAATAACACCAGTTTCTTTTGTAGAGTTCCTGAAAAATAAAAAGTGTTCCGATCAACATAATAGGCAAAAAAAATCATTTCTTTTCTTGAAAAAGAAAAAAAAAATTGTGTAATGAGAGCAGTGGGTCTCAAAGTGTAGTCCTAATACCCTTGGGTGTCTCCAAAACTCTTTGGGAAGATCTATAAGGCCAAAATTATTTTCATAATAATGCTAAGATACTTGCCTATTAAAATACTCTTTCATTTTCCAACTACATATCCGTGTCAAGCTGGATTCTCTTCATATATTTCAACTAAAGTAACATGTCACAACTGTCTGAATGCAAAAGCTTCCAGCTTCTTTCTATTAAGCCAGACATTAAAAAGATTTGGAAAAATACATAAAACAATGCATTCTTCTCACTAACTTTTTGTTTTGAATGAATAAACATCAAACTATATTTTAATTTCTAAAACAACAAATGCCAATAGCTATACTCCACATAAATAAACAAAAGCTCTTTGGGGTCCTCAGCAATTTTTAAAATATAAAGGAGTTTAGATATGAACAAGTTTGAGAATCACTAAACTAGAGTGCTAGAGCTCAGAATTCACATTTTGATAGCACTTTAAAATTTACAAGCTACTTACTATTCAACAACTTTGTGGGGGTATTATCTTTATTTTATTGGTGAGGAAACTGGTGTGTATGGGAGAACTAGCACTTCTGGTGGGAAGACTTGCCAAACTCTTTTCAAAGTTGCTCATCCACCTTGGGTGCCCACCTTCACCCAATGTTCACCTGCGGCTGGCTCCAAGAGGCTGTAGTGTGTTCAGTGGCCCCAGTAAACCATGTTGGCACAGTCTAAACCAGGTTTAGGGGAACTGACAGGTATGAAACCTGTTGGTAAGTTGGGGGACGTCTACTTCAAGCACATGACAACTCTCTGGCAGAATGGGCAGATGGGAACAATTTGTTCCAATGACCACAGCAGGTGCTGTGGAATGCCTGGAGTCTGGCCAGATATCACAGGTGCTGGGGGCATCCACTGCATCCTGGGCCATCCCCCTCTGAAGGAAGAGAGAGTAAGATTATGTACTTCACACAACTGCATTTTACTTAAATCCAATTCCTGCACACATCAGGACATCATGTTATATTTGGTCCTCTCTGAAAATGAAGGATGAACATCAGCTCTTGATCTCACATCTGGTAAATATTAGGAACGGGATTCAAATCCAGTTCTTCAAACTTTAAGTCTAGTGTTTTTTCTAAACATCACAGTCCCTTTTAATGATCACAGGAATGGAAGTAATGGCATGGGTGACTAGGTAGAGGAAAAAAAACTGTTGAAGAAAAATTCCAAAACCAAGAAATATAATCTTCTCTTCCTGAGATGGCTCCCCAAATTGATCTAGGTATTTAGATAGAATAAGAGTGTAAAAACATCCGCTCTTTCTGCGTTGTGTGTGTATGAAACAGTCAGGTGTGATGTTTCATAAACAAATCCGCACAGGTGCCCATTTTTTATACAATACTCAGCTCAAGCTGACTGGTTCAATTATTGGTTGCACCATATGTTATTAAGCCAGACACACAATAGGAACCAAGCCACAGAATCCTTTGAAAAGAACTTGTGCCAATCTCAGAAGTGAGTCTGCCTATAATTTTATTTGACTAAGTAGAGTCTGAGGTTTCTATGCAACTGTCCAGCTAGGGCTTCCTTGTGAGCAGCATGGACTATTATAGAGGAGATTGGAAAGTCATTCTCTATATCACTCTCAGTGGTGATTCATAAAAGGCCTTGAAGCAGAAAAGCCAGCAGCATTCCAGAAAACAAATGAAGACCAGAGAGTGATACTAGAAGATGATAAATATGAAAGTATTTGGATTAGAACTTGCTTCATTGGGTCAGGGGGTGGGGAGAGGGAATCAATTTCTTGCTTAGTGTGGGCTGACCATGTTAGTAGGTGTTAAATTTAAATTATCTGGCTCCCAGAAAAATATCTAACTTTTCAGAATTTTTACCTTTGGCTTTCTTGGCTGGGGATGGAAGGCAAAAGGAAAGTTGGCCTCTGGCTGGATAAAATATGCATACAGAGAAATAGATGAAGGTAGTTGGAGGAGGGAGAAAACACCAACAAAAGTAAGATAATGAAGACTATGGAATTACAATTGATTTAAATCTTAGAAAAAATGAGTATTCTGACAGACCTTGGGAATCCTTTCTGGACATAAGGGATGGCTCTAGACCAAAGCTTTTTAAACTGTGGGTCATGACCCCATATGGAGTAACAGTGTAGGGATGTGAAAAAGTGATTTATTATCAGAAAATGTTTGATTTGTATATCTATTTTATATACCTATAGTATATCTATTTTATATACCTATATACCCAGGGTTGCATAAAAATTTCTCAGATAAAAAAGGGTTGTGAGTGTAAAAAATTTAAGGATCTCTGATCTAGACAATAGCTAGAGGCAGGAGATGAAATACCCTTTTCAGAGAAGATGTAGTAGTGGAATTTAATTTAAACATAGGGTGTGTGAAAGGAATTGATATAAAAGAAAGCTGGAAAAATAGGTTGAAAGTAGACTGAGGAGGGCCTTAAATGCCAGATGGCGAAAACTATAGCTTATGTTTTAGGAAGTAGGGAGTTTGAATAAGTCCATGACATGGTCAGACCTCTACCAGAGGAAGATTATTTTCCTAGCTTTATGGAAGAAGAGATTAGAAGCAAGGGCCCCAATTAGGGGGTTATTATAATGGTTTTGGCAAGAGCTGTTGGGGTTTGAACTAGAGTGATTGCTGAGAAGGAAGCAAGTGTTAGAATTGGGGTGAAGGAAGGATTGATGGGACATGGCAACTGATTGGATGGGATTTTAGAGAGGGGGAAGAATTAAAGCTACTTCAAGAATAGCAAATTTTGGCGACTAAAAGGATGGTCTTAAAGAAATATGGGTATTTGAAGGGGGATTGAGTTTGGGGAGTGGATGTGATGAGTTATGAAATAGAATTGTTGTTTGAGATTCTAACATCTCATTGGGGTGGCAATCAGTTGTTGATTCGAGAATGGAATTCAGCAGAGAGATTAATCAATTAATTATAAAGATGAATGTTATTGGGCCCACACTGTGCCATTACTGGCACTGGAAAGACCTTGGGATGGGGGGGCAGTGTTCTCTAAAGGGCGATGGTTCAAGGAGTAGGAGGGCTGCTGCAGGATATACCAAAACTTAGTGTGCAGATCCAAGTGGAACCGTTGAACATGCAGGTCTTGGTAGTCATAACAGTGGAGAACTTTGAAGGTTGAAGTGGAGAAAATCTTCATGGGAACAGCAATTGAACATGGACTGATCGATTCTGAGAGATACGAGAGTACCACTGCAAAGAGCAGGCTATAGAACCATTTGTTGTTGTTCAGGTGTTCATTTGTGTTGACCCCTTTATGACCCTATAGACCATATTGATCATGGTGTTTTCTTGGTAACAACACTTGTTTGCCATTTTCTTTTCCAGTGGATTAAGGCAAATAGAGATTAAATGAGTTGTCCACAGTTGCACAAATAATAAGTGGCTAGGGCTAAATTTGAACTTGGGTCTTCCTGAGTCCAGGCCCAATGCTCAACCCAGTGAACCTTAAGTTTATATATTTAGAATTAAAAAGGACCTTAAAGACCATTTAGTCCAATTCCCTCATTTCACAGAGGTATGTTTTGAAAATTTTTCTTCTTTTCAAAATCTGAGGTTCAGATTAATTTAAGAGACTTGAATACAGCCAGATCTTTTTGACTTCAAAGTCAACACTTTTTGTTACATCATGCTGTATTTTGTTATACCATGCTGATCCTCTTTGGTGGTAGATAGATGACACCATCTCCTGCAGATAAAAGGGAATTGGGTCCAAATACCTGAAATCAGAGCATCAGAGAAAGGAACTGTCCAGTGTGCACAGTAATAAAGCAACAATGACCTTGGGTACCCCAGAAAAGGTTCTCTTCTCTTTTTGAAAGGCAAGGGACCTAAAATGGGTTTTCCCTGAGAAAGGGGTCCAAGCCTTAGAAAGTAATCTGGTTCTAATTGTAAGCAGTGCCTTGACTCAGAAAATCCAGGGAAGAAAATATAAATGTTGTGCAGAATAGTATCTACACCTGCTGCTCAGGTGAGGAGCATCTGGTATGTTGGAAAAATGAATGTAAAAGAATTTATCAAACTAGTTATTGTGAAAAAATGCTACATAAACCTTAAAGCACTATATGGATGTGAGTTATTATAATTGTTGTTATTATTATATCACAGATACGGGAATCATTTTGAGATAATAGTTGATTCCCTAAGAGCTGGAAGAAGAAAGGGCAGAGAGAGGAGATAAGATCCAGGACAGACCTTTGGAGGACTATCCTAGGTTTTTTGGGTAATCAGGCCCTGTTCTCTATTTCTAAACGTTTAACAACAAATAGTCTCCAAATGAGTGATTATGTGGTAAATTTTGCCCTTGTACTTTTAAAAGTAAAAGCAATACTCAGTGTATAATTCATACATATAATCTGTTGTGTTTTGTGCAAGGAAATGAGTTATAGCAAAGACATGATATGATATAACTAACCATATTTCAGATGGAGACTGAGTGCAGAAGTGTAGATGCTACAATCAGTGGTCCCCTCCAGTGCCTTCAGATGAAAGACAATTCATTCTCCTGAAACTTTGGAGCATTTGGAGGCATTCTGTAAGAGACTGTGGCTGGCTCACCACACGATGAAGAGAGTCATCTGGCTGTGAAGGCATTAAAAATGGCATTAGTCAGTTTCTCCCTCTCTCTCAGTGAATCTTTGCCCTTGCTATTGTCTCCTTTGCTCTTAATGTCATCCTCAGTTCTTTGGGTTTCTTCTGGCTCTTCAGCAGTTTTCTCCATACTACCCTCCATTGGAAGGTCATAGGATACATTTTGAGTAGCACTTAGAGTCCATATTATACCTGTTCTAAAAATATAGTGAATAAATATAGTGAAAAAGCTCTGCTTCTGACATCAGTCCTTATTAGTGAGGTCTCTTGCTCCTTAAGTATTCTTGTTGATTTATGTGTGTTGATTGTGCAGGCAACATAAGCCTTTAAAAATTTTTTTTGAGAGCTGATTGGTCAGAAGAAACAAATCTAGCTCTTGGACCATCTTTTTTTTTTACATTTATGCTGAGTCTCTGATCCCCATCAGCTTCAGATGTAGACACTTGTTGTCAGGGAGGAACATATGATGGACTTATTACTTAAATAACCTAAGGATAATAGATGATTTGTGACATTGGGAAGTAACCATTATCTTAAGATGAGCAATCTGCTCAGTTTGAATGCTAGCTAATATCCTGAGAGCAAATATGACAGGAGCTACAGCTGTCTTAGTGAGGGAGCTTGAAACCTTTTGTGGAAATTGTAAGAATAGAAAACAATACCTGGTGTACTTCTGACAAGTAAATTTAAAGAGGCTTTCAGAGGCTATACATCAAAGAAAACTATTAACTGTTGATATGTAAGCAAAAAGAATTAGAATAAACTATACTTAATACTAAAGTATCTTAGGAGCTTTTCAAAATGGAGATTGTACTTGTAGTTTCAATATACAATAAGAAATAATAGCAATGTCAATAACAATATTTCTAATAGTATTGCTCCTGATCCACTCACTTTTATAGGATAAAAGGATCCTATCACTTTTATAGGAAGAAATACACATGTGAGATGTATTCAAATTATGAGGTAGGTCATAGAAATCAAAATAAGGCACTAACAAATGAAAAGAAAAGCCACGCTGGACACAGACATTCACAGGTAGGAAGCAGATGGATTTGATGCAACATATGGAGGTTGAGGAAAGAGTTCAAACAGGTAGAGAGAGAACCAGAGAAAGTAGTATCATAGAAACTGAAGGAAAGGAGATTAATCAGAGGAGGGAATGTTAAAGAGGAATTATGTATATAACAGGAACTGACACATGTGCAGAATGCCTCTGATACCAGTCCTTACCTACAAGAGGAAGAAAAAGCTGCTTTGGGGAAAGTTGTGATCATGTGTAATGGAAAATACTTTGGAAAAAACATTGGAGTACACGGAGGCATTCTGTCACAGGTTGTGGCTGGCTCAACCACATGGTAAAGGGGGCCTTTTGGCTGTGAAGTCATTAAAAATGGCATTAGTTAGCCTTTCTCTTTCTCAATAAATCTCTGTTCTTGGTTTGTCTCCTTTGCTCTCAACCTAAATGTCATTCTCTGTTGATCACTCACCTTCTATTTTGCCATAGCATGTGAATTCTAGATTCTACCTTTGTAAAATCTCTTATATGTCCCCTTTCTCTTTTTGGCACTGTCAACACCATGGTGCAGACTCTCATTTCATCACCCCAGGACTCCTGTGATAACCTGCTGGAGGTATCACTGGCCATCCACTCATCTGCCAAAGTTATCTCCTCAAAGTGCAGACCTGAAAATGCCACCCTGTGGGGTCCACAGTCTCTGCCCCCCAACCAAGGGGCACCCTTCCACCAAAGGGAAAAAATTGATACCAAAGAAAGAGGCTGAGCCCTTCAGTATGATTATAAAAGTAGTTTAATAATAATATGAGTTCCTTATATAAGAGTTGTCTGGGATGGCCAGACTATTCTGTAAATCCATGCAAAAGATCCTGAAAAACTCCCACGGTAATGATAGAAATAAGACAAAGGGAGGAGGAGTTATAGAGCATCATGCATATATTAATGCAGTTTGTCTAATGTTTTGATTTACTGCATGGGGAACCTGGTTCCAGAACTTGATGCAAGGTTAGTGGAGATAGTTAGATGTTCAGACACTCAAGGCCATATTCTGGTCAGTTTAAATAAATTCCCAGACTCATACAGAATTATTTACTGGACACTGTGACCTTGTAATGGCTTTTACACTTCTTGTTATGACTTCCACCCTTTTTGATGTGGCTTTCACCCCAATAGGGACCTCATATTCCACCTCTGAAGTTCTTGTTATAGTGTTCACAGTTGGGACCCTATACACCCTATGCTCAATAAACTTCAGTGTTTCCTATCACCTCAAGGATCAGATATAAAATCCTGTTTGTCATTCAAAGCCCTCCATAACCTGCCTCCTTTACATTTCTAGTCTTCTTATATTCACATCCCTTTCCTTCCTCCTAACCACAACTGCCCATTTCCTTTAAGGCTAAGCTAAACTATTACTTTCTCTGAGATGTTTTTCCTGATCCCTTTTAATGCTAGGGCTTTCCCTCTATTGATTATTTCAAATTTACCTTGCATACAGCTTAATAGTGAATAGTTGTTTGTATGTTGTCTTTCCCTTTAGATTCTGACCTCCTTGAGAGCAGGGACTATCTATTATCTTTCTTTGCATCCCTGGTGCTTCAGACAGTGCCTAGAATTAACAGGTAGAATAATAGCACCTACTTCCCAGGGTTGTTGTGGGAATTAAACGAGATAATATTTGTAAATGCTTAGCATGGTGTCTGGCATATAATAGGCACTATAAAAATACTAGCTATTTATTGTCTGACTGATTACCCAAAATGGAGTGGAACTTGCTCAGGAACTAGTGCATTTCTTTTCATTATATGCCTTCAAGCAAAGTATGGATAATTAATTAATTCAACAAACATTTATTAAGTGCACTAGGAATACAAACACAAGCAGGAATACGATCCTGCCCTCAAGGAATTGACAGACTCAATGACTGAAGATAACAGAAGGAATCAAAAAAGCTGGGGAGGACAGGATGAAGATGGAGAAAGTCAGGAAAATTAGGGATGTGGCCAGAAAAGGAATGAAAACAATTGGCTTTGACATCTTCCTTAAAACAAGATTCTGGTAGAAATCAGAGAAGCCAAAGGGGGAACTGCAAGGATGGAGGGTACTTTCAGTGTGTAAAGTCCTGAGTTACAGAGAGCTTTCGGATACATTTGTCTTATATGTAATTTAAGAATGAAAAGTTTTTTCCTTTGTTAATGTCATTAGAGATTAGGAGGTATGGAGGAGGTGGGGTTTTTTTTGGGGGGGATGAAGAAAGCAAGCTTACAGGTGCCTTTAAAATTTCATTAAAAAGGAATCAGCTTGCTTCACTTGCAATGTTAGCTCTGTTGATAGTCTATGTATTGGTACATGGAAATATAATTGCCATAAAATGAAAACCAAATTTTACAACCCTTTACTGAGAATATACTATGTGCCCATTATCGTATTAGGTCCTAAAGAAGACACAAATAACACTGTCCCTTCTCTTGAAAGGCTTTTAATCTCACAAAGATCAATGACAAGATTTGTATACACAAAAGGACTAGAGAGCAATCGAAAATTGTATTGCCAAAAGTTATATTCTATAATAAAGTCAACAGATATGCTAGGAGTCTAGAAAATGGCTTTAGAGTTTCCAAACATTTTATTTATAGAAACCTTGTGAGGTTGGTAGAGGCAACATGATACAGTGGAAAGTTTCCTGATTTTAGAGTCAAAAGACTTGAGTTCAAATTTCCACTCCACTTCCTACCTATGCAACCTTGGACAAATCATTTAATCCCTTCTCATGCTTGGTTTCTGCATTGGCAAAATGCCAAAATGAAGGAGTTGGCCCAGATGCCTTCTGAGGGTTTTTCTAGCTCTAAAGTATGAATTTAATGTCACTATTATCATATTGTTCATTGTAGAGATAGAGAAATTTAAAAACAGAGAATGAATGACTTGACTATAGTCATGCTGCACTTGAATGGGCCCTTGAATGTCTGTCAAGTTCGCTTTCTACTATATTGTATGGACAAACCTGAAAATGGCTTTACAATGAAAGTAGGACTTGAGCTGGGCCTTGGAATAGAGGAAAAATTTCTTAATTTAGACCACTACTATGTCCTCATTCCAGTGGAATTAAATTGAGCAAAGCTGTTCTTTGTAGACAGAATAGTGCAAAGAAGATCGAAGGGAGATCTTTAAAATACTTAAGAGATGTTTTGAGAACCTTACCTTTAGGGCCATAGAAACTTAAATATACTTACAAAAATTTTTATATACTAATTACAAGTCCAACTTTTCAATTTAACAATCATTAAAACAGATCCTCTAAATAAGCACTCCAAACTAATTTTGAATGAATAAATGAACTTGGGTGGTTACAATATATGTAGTCCTTGAAAGTACTGAAACTTCATTAAATATTCATTTAAAATGTATTCTCTAATTCAACTGGCAGGAGAGAAAGCGCAGCTGATATACTCCAGTTGTCCTCCAGGAGCCGTTTTGGATTTCAGCTTTCTAATGTGGAATTAGCAACATCCCTTCCCCCTCCTAAAGCCTACATGAAAGCGAATGAGGATCAACAGTTCTGAAGAGCATAACTGATTCCATAAACAATTGAGACTTTGTTGTTCTAGTTGATTTCAGGAGGCTTATTTTTGTCTGAGTCTGTTATTACAAAAGGTTTTCTGTCAGATTTTTCCATTACTACTATATTTGTGAAGCTCAGATTCAATATTTGAAGTCTGAATCCCCCTTTCATCCCCGACTTCACTGACAGTGTAATATAGATGTGTTTGAGGGGGAAGAGGAAAATGAGATGAGGTAAACTTCAAAGTTAATGAAGAAAACATTAATGATTTTGAATGATAGTCAAGTTTGATGATTTGGGGGAGGGAAAGGATTGTGGCTGCTATCATTCTGAGTTCATTTCAATGCCATTTTCAAAGTTTCTGAAGGTTCCTAGCTCTCTGATATTAAAGCAATTGCTCAGTATCAGAACAGTCAAACTTCCGCAGGTTTTTATTGTCACATGCTGAGAGAGAAACAGTGAAATCTCAGACAGTCAGAGTCTGGTTAATTCCAAGACAGGCGGATGCCTGTCTTAAGTACTCAGTCACAAAATCTACACTTCTCCCAAAGCCCTGAGACAACTTTAGAGGCAAATAGCATTTGGTGGTTGGGCTTGTTCACCCATTCATATTGCTTTGTGTGAAATATACCTAAAAATCTATGGAGAATCATAAAAATGTTTATATTCCTGAAAAGCAATGTAACATAGTAATTAGAAACCTAGACTGGGAGTCAGAAAGAACTGCTTCAGATCCTAGATTTGGCAAATACTGGCTGATAACTAATAACAGTGATTGATTATGAGTTTGACACATGCAATGCCAGAGCTATCTCAGTGTTTGGGAGGCTCTAAAGGAAAGTGTGGGAGAAAAGAAATATTAGATTGCCTCCCAAACTGAAGGACTACAGAGCTGTTGTACTGCCTGTGAAAACTGGACAATGTACCAATGCTGTGCCAGGAAAAGAAATCATTTTTATCTGAATTATCTTAGGAAGATTCTGAAGATCACCTGGCAAGATAAGGTACTGGACACTGAAGTCTTTTCTGGAGCTAAACTATTAAGCATCCAAACTCTTCTGCAGAGAATCTGATGGGTTGGTCATGTTGTTCAAATGCTAAAAGACTGTTTCACAGACAATTCACACAAAGAAAGCACTCATAAAGTGGCCAGAAGAAGTACTACAAGAACACTGTCAAGGTCTCTCTGAAGAGTTCTGGAATTGATTGTGTGACATGGGAGGCACTGCAAAGGACTCCCAGCATCAAAGAAGCATTGTGCTCTTTGAGGAAAACAGTATTTCAGAAGAAATGTGAGATGCACAAATTTAGAGACATCTCCATCCCAAATGTTCACGTGGAATATTTGTGTCCAGACTCTTCCAAACTCACATTGGTCTGATCACCATCTCCTGAATCCCATATTTGAAAGTCAAAATTTCTATTTAGCTCTGGTCTTTTCATCATAAACAATTAAAATTTGGACATACTGTAACTTAACTCTAACATAATGATGTTATTTTATTCCTCTTTGAGAAAGGACACCCATCAACCAGCCAACAAACTGGTTGTAGACTCCTGGTAAAGTCACATAGTCTCCTAGTGAACCAAACAACTCTCTAACATTAAAAATTTCAGACCAGTTAATGAGAGTTTCTTCATATCAATAAGGAAGCTTAGTGGGGAGTTCTCCATTATTCTAAAAACTACAGATTTAGTCTATCCTCCTCTACCCCACAAAACAGTTAACACAGAAACACGAAGCTGGCAGTGGCAAAAGATGTAACAAAAGATATAACATTTTTATAATCTAGGGGTCCAGAAAAACCCCAAAAGAACCTTTAGTATCTTGTAACAATAATGACTCACACTCACATTTTCACTTTTATACAAATATAAATGTAATTCACATGTATGTAATGGAATTTTACATTTACATAATATATAAAATATAATTCACATTTATATAATTTAAAATCTACTAAATATTTTATATATCTCATTGGATCTTGTGAGGTAGGTACTTAATTATTATTTCTGTGAGGATATTATAGCTTATAGAAGTTGGGACATTTTCAGCATCATACAACTAGTAAGAACCAGTAATAAGAAAGGTAGTATTATTCAAACCCAATTCTTCAACTCCAAGTTCAATGTTCCATCTATGATGGAGAACACAAAATTAGAAGATCACACTGGTGGGGGTACTGAGGGAGGACATGTTAAATTACATGTTTCTGGTTATGTCCAGGGTTCCACTGTGGGAAAGCTTAATAAACTCTTGGTTCTGGAGGAACAGGAGCAAGTCATTTCTGCCTCTGCAAATATCTATCTTATGACTGGTAGAGTTGTAGTTGCCCTCATGTTTATCGATCATTTCTTGTGCTGTTAGGTGGTGAAATGGATAGAGGGCCTAACCTGAAGTCAGGACAATCTAATTTCAAATCTGGTTTCAAATATTAGCTGTGTGACTCTGGGCAAGTCACTTAACCCTGCTTGCCTCAGATTCTTTATGTATAAAGTGGTGGTACAAAATAGCACATATCTTTCAGTGTTGTGAGGTTTAAATGCAATAATAATTGTAAAGTGCTTAGCTATTATTATATTTATTATTATTATTTTATCATTATGAGACTTCATGTCTGCATGGCATAGTGGAAAAAATACTGAATTGGTTCAAATGTTGTTCCCACAGCTTACTAGCTTTGTGGCTCAGAAAAATTATAGGACCTAGAGTTGGAAAAGACCTTAGAGATTATTTGATTTACCTCTTCCTTTTAAATTTCTCTCTCACCTTCTGTTATCCCCTCCCTCTTCCTTTCCCTCCCTTCCTCCTTCCTTCTCCCTCTTTCTCCCTTTCTCTGTCTCTTGTTTCTCTGTCTCTCTCTCTGTCTCTCTTTCTCTCTCTCTCTCTTTTCTGTCTGTCTCTCTGTCATTGTCTCTGTTTCTGTCTCTCTCTGCCTCTCTGTCTCTCTGTCTCTGTCTCTTTCTCTCATTTATTATTATCATATATACTACCTATTTATATATATCATAAATACTACCTATTTATTCTTATCTATCTGTCTTAACAAAGTTTTGTTTTTAATCACAGTAGTTTCTGGTTATATTCTTCCTCTTCTCCTTGCTGGCTTATTGCACCTTCTGTTGTAACAAAGAAAAACAATTAAGCAAAACCATTCCTCACAATGATTGTGTTTTACAGTTAAAGATTAAATCATAGACACACAGTCTCCTCTTTTTCCAAGGAATGGAGGATAAAACATTTCTTTAACCTCTTTAATTTTTTAAAAAATCTCTTATTTAGTTCAAGTTCTAAAAATTATTATTATAACTGCACAATGTTCAGCTTTGTATTTTATGTTGACATTACATTATTTTTTAATTTAAATTATCATTTATATTAGTCATATATGTTACTTTCCTGGTTCTCTAACTTTACTCTGCATCAATTCATATAAGACTTGTATGAATTCCTGATATTCACCATGTTGGGATAGCATGATAATATTCCATGACATTCATGGGACATAATTTGTTCAGTCAAGTCTGGGCCACTTTTTCTTTTATTGTGTCCATTTGATGCTTCAATTAATCAAGTTTATGGAATACTCTTTTGATGAATGAATCCTCTGGAAATGAACTTGGGACGTATTAAGGAAAAAATATCCATTTGTGAAAGCCAGGCAACTTGAGAGGGAAAATGTGAAGAAAATTTAGTACCAACTGAAAGTAATTAGAAGGAAGGTAGGTACTGGAGAAGGTGCTCCCCTAAAACAATGATCTCTGAATGAATTAGTCTTTTGTATATTTTTGGATAGGGTCAGCATTCTATTGAGCCAATGGAACACTGTATCTATTTGTGTTCCATAGTATTTAGAATCCTGTCTGTGAGTCATGGGCAAACACCTAGATAAGATCTAGTAAGCAGCTCCAATTCCTGTCTGACTAAAGGCAAGTTAACCTCTCTGATTTTCTGTTTCCTTATCTGGAAAACGTGTCTAATAAAACTTAGGCAAAACTTATGCATTTAAAGGCAAGGTGGTACCCAGGAGAGGTTCTGGATCAGGAAGTAGAGAATTCAGCTTCAGAACTCAACTTTACCACTTGCTACCTTTGTGACTTTTAGGCAAGTCACCCATTTGGGTCCAAACTTCCTAAACTACAGAATGACAGAGCAATTCTAGCTTCAAATTTAGTTCTAGTGCTTTGAAAACTGTAACTTGCCGATTAAATGCCAGCTTTTATTGCCATTTCTTATTTTTCCTTGCTATGATGGGGAGGGGGGCAAAAATTATGTGGGAATGTGCTTGAAATAGCCTCAGAATTGTCTTACGATCAGAAAGCTTTTTTTTTCCTTTGAGAAATGAAGCCTTTATCAGAGAAATTTTCTTCAGAGTTCGTCATAATTACTATTTCTAACTGTATTTCCTTCTGTTCATTCTGTACTCTCTCTCCTTTCACCTTGTCCCTTCTCAAAAGTGTTTTGCTTTTGACCATCCCCTCCCTCAATATGCCCTCTCTCCTATCATCTTGCATCTTTCTTGTATCTCCTTCCTTACTAACTCTCTGGTAAGATAAGATAGTTTTCTATACCCAAATGAGTATGTAATGTTATTCCCTCTATGAGCCAGTTTTGATGAACTTACCTTCCTCTTCTCTTTCCCTCCACTGTAAAAGATTTTTCTTGTATTTTTTATGCCAGTTAATTTATACCATTCCACACCTCAATTTCCATTTCTCCCAGTATATTTCTCTCCCACTCCTTAATTTAATTTAATTTAATTTTAAGATATTATCCCTTCATATTCAACTTACACCTGTGCCCTCTGTCTATTTATAATTCTTCTAACTGCCCTAATAATAAGAAAGTTCTTATGAGTTAGAAGTATCATCCTTCCATGTAGGAATATAAACAGATTAATCTTATTAAGACTTTTATGATTGAGCACCAACCCTGAAGTAAGGAGGACCTGAATTCAAATTCAAATCTGGTCTCAGGAACTTAACATTTCCTAGCTGTGTGACCCTGGGCAAGTCACTTAATCCCAATTGTCTCAACAACAACAAAAAAAGACCTTTATGATTTCTGTTTCCTGATTACCCTCTTATATGTCTCCTGAATCCCATATTTGAAAGTCAAAATTTCTATTTAGCTCTGGTCTTTTCATCACAAACACTTAAAACTTTTCTATTTCACTGAATATCCATTTTTCCCCCTGAAGGATTATATTCAGTTCTACTGGGTAGGTGATTCTTGGTGATCCTAGCTCCATTGTCCTCTGGAATATCATATTCCAAGCCTTCTGATACTATAATGTAGAAGCTGCTAAATATTGTGGTTATCCTGACTGGGGGTCCACTATACTTGAATTGTGTCTTTCTAGACCCTTGCAATATTTTCTCCTTGACCTGGGACTTCCAGAATTTGGCTATAATATTCCTGGGAATTTTCATCTTGGTATCACTTTCATGAGATGATCAGTGGATTCTTTCAATTTCTATTTTACTCTTTGGTTCTAGAATATCAGGACAATTTTCCTTGATAAATTCTTGAATAATGCTGTCTACACTTTCTTTTTGATCTTTCAGGTAATTCAATAATTTTTAAATTATCTTGCCTGGATCTGTTTTTCAGGTCAGTTGTTTCTTAGTGAGATATTTCACATTATTTTCTGTTTTTTCATTCTTTTGTTTTTATTTTATTGTTTCTCAGCTTAAATTTGCTCAATTCTAATTTTTTGGACAAATCAAATTTCTTTACTATCTTTTTTATTAAAGCTTTTTATTTTTCAAAACATATGCATGAATAATTCTTTGACATTAATCTTTGCAAAACCTTGTGTTCCAATTTTTCCCTCTCTTTCCCCACCCCTCCCCTAGGTGGCAAATAGTCCAATATTTGTTAAAAATGGTAGAAATATATGTTAAATTCAATATATACATACATATTTATACATCAATTCTAATTTTTAAGGAAATATTTTCCTCAGGGAGTTTTTTATACCTCCTTTTCCATTTGGCCATTTTTGCTTTTTAAGGCATTCTTCTTATTGGCTTTTTGAAGTTCCTTTTGCATCACTCTCATTTTTCTTCTTAATTTTTCTTTTACCTCTCTTACTTGATTTTCAAAATCTCTTTTGATTTCTTCCATGGCCAGAACCAATTCTTATTTTTCTTGGAAGCTTTGTATGTAGGAGCTTTGACTTTGTTATTTTCTTCTGAGTGTCTGTTTTTATCTTCCTTTTCACCTAATAACTTTCTATGGTTGGAATCTTTTTCTGTTTACTTATTTTCCTAGCATATTACTTGACTTTTAACTCTTTGTTAAAGTAGAGCTCTTGTTTCCAAGGTCGAGGGTGCAATGTTTTGGGGATTTTGTGTAGCTGTATTTAGAAATCCTTCTAAGGACCTGTAAGTTTTCAGTTCTTCTAAAAAAGTATGATCTAAGGAGAGGTATTTTTTGACTATTTTCTAGGTCTATGCTCTGGTCTTGAAGAACTACAAGCACTCTTTTCTTCCCTGCAACTATGAGAAGGGTCAGTGACTCTTTGGGGACTGTGGCTATAAGTTCCAGTGTAATAGTGCTCCTCCTCACCTGGAACTGTGAGCCAGGACTTCATTCCAGATCTGAGTATGGGCAAAGCAACAGATTTCTGTCTCAGTGCTAGAAAAGAGACCCCACTGATCCCCTTCTGACTAGCTGTTCTACCCCTTACTCTCTGTGGGCTGCTACTTTCTGCTGCTGCTGCCATTGCATTCTAAGTCATCTTTGGTGTCTGTGGGCTGAGAGGTCTGGAAAGTGTTGCTGCTGATCCTGAGGCTCTGAAGGGCTGCTCCTGTTTTGAGTCTGGGGTAGTGCTTGCTTGGACTATGCTAGACTGCTCTCTACTCTCACCCTTGTGAGACAAACCATTACTGTTGATCCTACAAGCTGTGCTGGGCTGGAAAATGATTTCACTCCTTTTTGTAGGTTTTGATACTTTAAAATTTGTTTAGAGTCATTATTTAAAGATATTTGGAGATATTTGGGGAGAGGTAAGGTGAGTCCCTGCCATCTTGGCTCTACTTCCCCAGGAGACTTCTTGAATAAGCTGATTTCATTTTATTTTTTTCTCAATAGTATTTTATTTTGCTAAATGCATATAAAGATAGTTTTCAACATTCATTCTTATAAGATTATCTGTTCCAAATTTTTTCTCCCTCCTTCTCTTACCCCTTCTCTCCCCAAGACAGTAAACAATCTGATATAGATTATACATGTACAATATTTTTAGATATATTTCCATACTTTTTATGTTGTGAAAGAAAAATCAGATCAAAAGGGAAAAAACTACAAGAAAGAAAAAGCAAACCCAAAAATAAAATAAGGTGAAAATACTATGCTTCAATTCACATTCAGTCTCCATAGTTCTCTCTCTGGATATGGATGTCATTTTTCATTCCCCATCTATTGAATTTGTCTTGAGTCATCATATTGATGAGAAGAGTTAAGTCTGTCATAGTCGATCATCACATATTCTTGCTGTTACTGTGTATAATGTTCTCCTTGTTTGCTCACTTCACTCAGCATCAGTTCATGTAAATTTTTCCAGGATAAGTCATTTTAATGTGTCCAGGTTGAAAACCCTCAAATTAATAGTTTATATTCTAGGACAGAAACACATTCCCTCCTGCATCTGTAATGTAACTAGGTACTTTTAGCTTAGAGACAGAGAAATCTGAGTTGGATCTGAAAAAAAATTAGATAAAAATTAAGTCAGAAAGCTTGAACAGCTATCCAGTCTGTACTTAATAGTTTTCTCTTCATTTCTCTTACCTTTCCTGAGTATATGCTTTCTGTATTTATACACACACTATTTCCTGTTAAAACAGTCTTTCCTATTAAAAGCACATTCTTTTGGTCTGGAGTAAATGGCAGTAGAAAGGTGATGGGTATAGAGTCAGAATCAGGCTGTCTCTTAATTAGGAATTATATGGAATTGATTTCTCAATCTAAGGAGCATAGTCCATTTATAGATTAGACTAGACTAGATCTCTGAAGTTGGGGTTCAGTAATCATAAGTTTATAAAGAAGTGACATGTGAAACTCCAATGCCAAAGGCAAGACTATTGAGGAATGATATCTCAGAAAGATGATAGAGATCAGCAAAACCTATGGCCTAGAGCAATTTTTTTTTCGTTTGGTTCAGCCAGAGAAGAATTTCAATAAGGATTTTATGAAGGAGAATGAGTTTAGGAAGAATGAATAGCAATAGTATATAATTGAAGGACAGCTGGGTTTGGAATCCAAAGACTTGAAGTGAGATATGATATCTGTCATCAAATATTTGAAGGGTTGCCATGGAGAAGAGGGATTGTACTATTTCTATATGACTCCAGAGGACTGAAATAGGATTTTCAGTTAGGTAGACTTAGTTTGTATATGAGGGAAAAATGACTAATTATTTGAACTACACCACAGTGGAATGGACTGCCTTGGGAGATACTAAGTGTCCCTTATTGGAGGTCTTTTAAGTGATCAGAAAAGTCTGGGTGATCCCTTATTCATGATTTTGTAGGGAGGATTCTCATTAAAATAGGAGTTGGGCTAGACAGTATCTGAGTATCTCCGAATTATGATTCTGAGTTTGAATTCTATAATCTGCTACTTGCTGATTCTGTCTCTTCTGTATATCTGTTTCACCATATATAAAATGAGGCAGTTCAGTTAGATGATCTTTATGGCCCTTTCTAACTCTAGATGACATTCTCCTAGAGTATCATCTCTTAGAACTTGCTAATACGATATAACTATAGCAGGGTAAGGGTTGGTAGTGCTAGGGAACTGAATACCTTTTCTGGAGAGAAAGTTAGGATAGATCATCCATCTCTTTCCTCTCTCTCCTTTTAGCCCTTCTACCACCTTCTCTCTTTTGCAATGCTTTTTGCAATGCTGCTTTTTTGTTGAAGGAATGAGTAAAAACCATTGGATAAATGCCTTTGGAGAAATATTGCCTTGGCAAAGCCATTATACTATGATGCTACCTGTAACACAAATTAATTCAGCCTTAAAAAGAGTTTTAAAAAATTATTAGTTCACTTCCTATCTCATTAAGCTGAAAGTACATAAATATCTGTGTGGGGCAAATCCAGAGATTTGTGCCTGGTTTTTTAGATACTTGTGAAAGCCAGTTGCACAGGAATTAAAAGAACAAGGAGAAAGTTTCTTTTAAGCCTGATTTAGATTAGATAGACCTTGTCCTTAATTTAGAGACAAGTTGTGTTTCTTTTGGCATGTCACTTGACTTTCCTAGCCCTCAGTTTCTCCATCTGGAAAATTTTGAGATCTCTAAGGTGTCTTCCACTTCTATTAAATTGTGAACCTATGGGGCGGCTGAATGTAAGTAGAAAACAGTGAATAGAATTCAGCAGTCTTGTTTCGGTCATTAGCTAGATATTTGACTTCGAGCAAGTGGTTTAGTCTTTTTTTCCATTTTTTTCCTCTGTAAAATGGATACCCTGATGTCTATTCTCTTATTTCTTAAAACTACTGTGAAAATTAAGCAAAATTATGTATGAGAATGTGCTCTGAAAAAGATAAAGTACTGTATAAAATGTTAGGGGGTTTTGCTATTTCTTGAGTCCATCCTGATGATAATTAAACCCATCATATAATTCTTGTGAGTACATTCTGAATTCTTCAGGATCCTAGGCTTGGGAGTTGGTGATTATTTTCCTCTTATAGGATGATGATAAACGAGAGTGAAAATAATTAGAGTAATTTTAAATCTTGGACTTGGTGAGTCTTAGAACAACAAAATATCCCCTCCTGAAATCTGGACAGGTTATGCTTTTTATGCCTGAGAAAACCGGAAAACGTAAATCTACCAAATCCTTGGGCACAGGACTGTCCCTTGGCCAATTTGTGAAGTCACTAAACTTTGCCTTTAGCAACCTTGCTGTCACTAACCCACTGCCCCACCTCATCTCAATGTGTCCCTAACACATCCAGGTTGCCAGCTAGGCGTCAATCTTGCTCTCTGCTAGTTAACAACTAATCCCTAATGATGTGTTAGTAGATAACAGCTTAAGGCATTAAACTTCCCAGAGGTATTTGCATTTTAATAGGGGAATTCTGGAAGTTGGGAAGACCTTTAAATACTCAAAGGAATGAATCTCTAATGGGGGAAATAGAAGCACAATGTGTACCATACAGTGAAGGAGATATTTTCAGAATGGGGGTTGGGGGGATTGTTCCAAAAATATTCCATGTGGGTGGCTACCTACTTGTAAAACTTTGCTTGCTCCTGGCCTGCCTGATTTGCCAAGAATAGCTTATGTGGGTGCAAAAGCTGTTTATCAATTTGTTATCTATAGAGCAATGGAGTTTTAGACTTGATTGTTTATTTCCATCTCCCTTTTAACCTGCTGCTTAGCATTCTTTCTCCTCTTTCTCTTTTGTAAGTGCATTTCTTCCTGAGACACTGGAATCAATTCTTCCCCCAGATTAGGGAAATCGGATTTATTTTCACAAACTTTTATTAATATCTATTCTGTATCAGAGGCAGCTAGATGAGCCAGTGGATAGAGAGGAGAGACTGGAGTCAAAAAGACCCATCTTCCTAAATTCATCTGTCCTCAGACACTTATTAGCTGTGACTCTGGGGCAGTCACATAACTTTGCCTCAATTTCCTCATCTGTAAAATGAGCTGGAGGAGGAAAACCATTCCAATATCTTTGCCTAGAAAACCCCAAATGGGGTCATAAAGATTTGGACAGGACTGAAATGACTGAACAACAACAAAACCCTGAATCAGGCATTGTAATAGGAAATAGAGATAGAAACACACACACACACACACACACACACACACACACACGCACGCACGCATTCCTAGGTCGCACTTGGAGTTAGGAAGACCAGAGTAGAAATCATAGACACTCAGAACTATAACTTGACCTCTCTCTGCTTCAGTTTCATTATCTTTAAAACAATGGGATTGTTTTTAAAGGTATCTAAGTTCCCTTTAAGCTCTAAATGTATGATCCCTCAAGGAGCTTATACTGTTTTGTACATAGAAAATGAAATATATATGTATAAAGTAATTTCCAATGAGATAGTAATATGAGTATTACTCTAGTAAATATGAGATAAATCTAGACATACTGTTGGTAGTTGCAGTTGAGTTGAGCTTTGAAGAAAGTTAGAAATTCTGTGAGGCAGAGGAAGGTAAGAGGCAGGGGAGTGTATTCCAGACAAGTGAGAAAACTTTTATAAAGCATGGAGATTGGAGGTGGAATGTACAAGGAATAGCAAATAGGTTATTTTAGTTATAACAGAAGGCAACACGGAGAATATTAAATATTAAGCCCTGTATCCAATTGTGAAGGACTTTAAAAGCCAGAGGTGCTTGTATTTTAACCGAGAGGCAAGAGGAAGCCACTGGAGTTTTTCAAGCCTTTGCTTGACAAGGTCAGCCCTATGTTTTAGGAATATCAATTGGGCAGCTGAATGAAGGATGGAAAAGGCAGACTGTGTGATCACTTAGGAAGCTACTTGCAATAGTCCAAGTAGGAGGTGATGAGAGTTTGATCTAAGGCAATGCCTGTATGATTGGAAAGAAAGGGACATATGTAAGAGTAGAAAAAGATTAAACAAGACTTGGGAACTAGTTGGAAATGAGGGCAGAAGTAGTGAAGATTCAAGCATGATGCCTAAATTTTAAACTGTCACTGAAGTCTTGTGATGCCCTCAACAGAGATAAAGAAGTTAGAAAAAGATAAGTATTTTGGAGGAAAGATTATTAATTCTGTTTTGGATACACTGAATTGGATCCGTAGTTGGTGGACTTAGTATCAAGCCAGCCTTGATGCAATTCATGTGATGATCTGTCTCTGATTCTAGCATCAGTGATCTTTTCTGCCCAAGCCCTTAGTTGGCATCCCAGTTCTAGTAATTGTACATTTTGTTTTCCCATGTTCTCTAAATCCAGATTCCCCTGCATTTCTCCCTTTGTACTCCTGGAAATGGAAATCCTTCTTCTGAAATGTATTCTGAATGCCTATTCCTCATTACTCTTCCAGACCCCATCCTGCCCTCCAGTCTAGCTTTAATCTTCCCGCTGGTATCTTCCTGCATAGCACTCAGTCCACTTGCCTGAACCTCCAGTTCTTCACAGGGAAGGAAAGGACCTCAGTGCCTATTTAGTTTAACTATACCTGAACAAGAAATCCCTTTATGATATTCCCAAATAAACAAATCAGCAAGTGCTTAATAAACATCTGCTATATTTCAGACCCTTTGCTAAGTGCTGGCAGTCCAAAGAAAGCCAAAATCATTCCATTTTCAAGGAATTCACATTCTAATGGTGGAGACAACATGCAAACCACCATGTACAAATAAGACCTAGATAGGATAAATCAGTGATAACAGAAGGAAGGTGTTACTGTTAAGGAGGATTGGGAAAAGCTTTCTTGCACAAAGGAGGATTGTATCTGATGCATGAAGGAAGTCAGGGAATCCAGGAGACAGATATGAAGAGGAAAAACAAGTTTGGGGGACAGCCATTGAAAATATGTGGACAGAAGATGGATAGTCTTGTTCAAAGAATAGCTAGTGGAACACTTCCACTGGATAACAGAGTAAATGAAAGGGAATAAAACATACAAAAAGGAGGCAAGAGAGAGGTTATGATAAGGATGAGAGGGAGTAAAGAATTGAAGATGACAATTATGTTGAGAGCCCATGTGACTGAGAGGTTGATGGTACCTTCCACAGCAAGAAGGGAAGTCTGAGAGAGGAGAGGGCTTTGGGGAAAAGACACTGCATTCATTTTGGATGTGTTGAGTTTAAGAGGTGCTTGGGACATCCTGTTCAAGAAGTCCAAAAGATAGCTGGAGATGTGGGACTGGCAGTTAGGAGAGATGAATAAATAGATCTGAGAATCATTTAGAGTTATTTAGTCCTTGAAACTTGATGGATGACTGACTGAATGAACAATAAAATAATGTAGAGGGAGAAGAGAAGAGGCCCCAGGAGAGCCCAGGGGTATCCATGGTGCAATCTGAATGAGATCCAGAAAAGGAGATTGAGAACGAGCAGTTAGAAGTAGAAGTAGAAGCAATAAGTAGTTCTCCTGTCTTAGCTTGAAGATTTCAATGGAGGATGGGATGGGAGAGGAGAAGGGAGACTGAGCCATCTTATTTCATTTTGGGATAGATCTAATTGTTTAAGAAGCTTTTTCTTATCTTTTGCTCCCTTCCATCTATCCCCTGCCTAGGTATTCTCTGTCTCTTTCTTTGTCTCTCTTTTTAAAGAAAAAGTAAAAAGAGGTTTATTATCTCGTGAGAAAGGGCATCTCCCATCTGATAAGGGGTTTGTCACTAAAAGGAGTACAAAGTAAAAACTGCAAAAAAAAAAAAAAAATTAAATAGCCTGAATGCAGAAGTCCCCAAAGCCCCCACCCCCTAGTCTGGCCTTTTCTCTCATTGTTTGGGGGAGTCCAGGCTTACATTCTAATCACAGAAATCTAACCTAGAAATAGAAGAATAAAAAAGAGGTACTTTAAAGCTAATTAATACTAAGTGGGGCAGCTGGGTGGCAGTGGATAGAGCACCAGACCTGAAGTCAGGAGGAGCCGAGTTCAAATTTGACCTCAGACATTTCCTAGCTGTGTGACCCTGAGCGAGCCACTTAACCCCAATTGCCTCAGGGGGAAAAAAGAGGTGGTGGGAAACAGGAGGGGACAAATACCTGAAATTGTTAGCTAAAGCTTTATTGTTATTATAAAACTTTAAGCCACAATTAAGGCATAGTTTCAGGCTCTATTCCCAGGAGAGTATCTTCACTCAGTTAATTCCACACAGTCTCTCCTCTTTTATTTATTAACCTTTGAAGACCTCTCACACCATTCTTGTGACATTTCCTCAAATATTTTGTCCTTAGTCTCCACTCCCTCTGGACCTGCCTTGAGTTTTTTCTCTATGGGATCCATCCTTGTCTAATGGTTTTTCAGTCCATCCAATGAAAAGACGGGTCTTTTGCTATTTAACCAAATTCACTATTTCCAGCTCACTAGGTCACACATCATGCTGGGAGATGGGAGCTGAAGGATTCTGGGTCTGCTCAGCTGGGGAGCTTGGGCCTCTCCTTGCAAGGACGGCATAAATGCTTCCTCTTTGTATCTGAAGATGCCTCTGGGTAGTCACTCTGGGTAAGGGGGTCTGGCCCTGTCCCACTCATGTGGAAATTAAATCTTCTCTATAAAACCTACTTAGGGGCCATTCCATGGCTGCCACTCTCCTCTGGGTCAGCCCACCAAAGCCTCCTTAGGCGTTCTCTTCTTACACAAGGTTAAGGCCTTCCCAGACTGGGCCTCTTGGGCCTTTTAGTGTATTGTCTCATATACCTCCCAGTCTGCCCTTTTTTGTTGTTTCTGAAGTTCTTATACTAGTATCAACAATCACTTAATTCTTCCTCTCCATGGAAATGGAGACCTAGAGCTTCTGAGTGATTTGTCCTAGAACGCATAGTTGATGACAGAGCTTTGAACCAGAAATCAACTTTTCCTCCCACTTTCCACTTTGTAACATTGCTGTGTAAATTTCGCCTGATGATGGCTCTGCTTGTCTGATTTTCTTCCTTTTAAAAAAAAATCCCAGTTGAGCTTATGCTTCCATCTAAAGACTTGTTTTATATAGTCAACAAATGACAAACCCCAGTGCTGTTGCTCAAATGCGTGCTAGGCAGAAATTGGGCAATATATTGCATTTTCTATTTATAGGCAGGGGCTGACCTCACCACCATTTAGAAAAGACATATAGTTTGGACTATTAAAATCTAAGGTGCTTTACCTTGACTCTTGGTGATTCATGGATGTTAATCCCCTTGAATATACTTTTATTTTCTTAGATATATTGGATGTGCAGGTGGTGCATATTGGAGAGGGCTGTTGTTTATTGACATGAACAGAGTAAAGACTCTGATTAATTGCAAAAATAAATAGAGGAAAAATGGAAGGTCAGGCCCAGGCTCTAGAGTTCCAATTAAATTCCCCAATCTCTAGGTTATTTATTTCCACTTAGAAGGAATCCTCCCAGAGGTTGAGAGCTGAGATGGATGGAGATTAACAGAGGAAACATACTTTGTTTCCCACTTTGTTCTCTCTTAAAAACCATCTCCATTCCTTTTGACATAACCATGCTTTGTTCTCTGGCCAAGTTGGAAAGAAATAAGGGATTTTCTGGTTTGTTTCTGCAGTTCTGTTGTCTTATGAATTGTTCTTGACGGCTTGCAGATTTCTTTTCTCTGGTGAGGTCTAGAAATATGGATTGCACTGTAAGTTTATATCAGATGGAAAAATAACATGCAGTCCAAAGGGAATGGAAATGTTTTGTGAGGCTCCCTTGTCTAATTAGGGACACAGTTCACCACATCTACTAACAGCTGTTGCTGGGCCCTCTTGTGCATGAAGCTTATGTTGGCTTTAAAAAAATTTTTTTTAGGGTGGCAGTGGAAAATTTCCCCAAAGGATTGGTTTGAGGAAAACACTTAAGAAAGGCGCTATAGGGAGAAGTGTTATCGAGAAGGACTTGTGGGGTGAATAGAGAACTGGTTCTCTGACATCTATGGGTTGTGTGGCTCTGCGCAAGTGACTTATATCCTTGCAACTGGCTAAGCCTAAAAGTTCCCAGAAAGTGCTGATTTGCATTGGTAGCAGTTGTTTCCTCATTTCTCTCCCCAGAAGTATTTTTGCCATTATTTGAGGAAAGAAGCATGGGAATGAATTGATTGGCAGGAGGGACATGAGATCACTGGTGTGTTTTTTAGGTTCTGGTATTGGTAATTGTTTCTGTCCTGGAGTTCTGATTTGTCTATAACATTGGGTTAAAAGTTAGGATAGTTGATTTTTCATCACAGTTCTGCCACCAATGGGCTGTGTGATTTTTAAAGCACATCATTTTGCTTTACTGGACCTCAGTTTTCTAGAGTCTTTTATAGGGTTATGAGCTAGAAGAAACTAGAGATCTAGTCCAATCCTTTCATTTAATAGGTGAAGAAACTAAGTCCCCAGAGGTTAAATAACTCAATCAGGTCATACATGGAGTAAATAGAACTAAGATTTGAATATGGGTACTTTGATTCACTGCTTTTTGATGCAGTGCTCTTTTAACTCTCATGATTCTTCTGTATCTGTTTTTGTCTTTTTTTATTGCTTTCTCTCCCTGTTTTCTCTCTCTGTCTGTCTCTATCTCCATCTCTCTGTCTGTCTCTCTCATTTCTCTCTTTTGTTCTCTCTCATTTTCTCTTTCCTTCTTTTTTTCTTCCATTCTCTCTCTCTTGTTTTTTCTCATTCTCTCTGCCTGTCTCTCTCTGTCTTTGTCTCCCACACTTACCTTCTTTCTCTCTTTACACATTTATTCGAATTCTAATATCCTGTCATTTCTGATACTTTTTATGTATGACATCTAGGACAAACTTTGGACTAATTGGGTTTTAAATATTGCCTCATAGAGCTAACCTTAAGATAACATTAGGCGCATTAACAAAAACTTTTTTTTTAGTATTATGATTTTATTAGTATGGGATGAATTCCTAGTATGGAAATTCTTGCACTGATGCAAAGCAGCAATAATCTTAGAGAGCTGCCTGGGGATTTTAGGAAACTGTGTGACTTGTAGATGATCACACAGTTAGTATGAGTCAGAATAAGAACTTGCATCCAAGTGTTCTTGACCCCAAGACTGGCCCTCTACTCAAATTTCTGCTGTTTCTATTGTTACAACTAATAATAACAATATGCTGATAACTACAAAGAGAGGAAACATATTTTGTCCTTTAAATGATCATTATTTCCACTTGGAAAAGGTGAGGATTTCAATCTGCTTTAGGCAATTTGTTTACCCTGGTCCAGGTTTTCCCTGGAGGAAGAGAGATGGAAGGACAACTAGAGAAAGCTGAAATGTCCTTCTGATTCTCAAAACTCAGCAGAAGGCACCCTTTGCAGTTTGGAGCTGGGGGTGGATGGGAGGAGGCAAAAGAGACAGAATCATCAAGAACTGGGAAACTGAACTGGGAAACATTCTACTTCGAGAATTTGAGGAGGCATTTCTACAGATTCCAATGGTTTCCAGAAGATGCCTTCTATGTAGTATATGATAAGGGTGTCAAAAGTCAGGTATGAAAAAAGCATTTTTCAAAGAGTCTTCTCATGAAGGTGCAAAAGAATGTAATGGCATTAGTTAATATGATAATATTTCTATTATTCAATTGCTCAAGCTCTGATCCTCTGGAGAGGTGAATGAAGAATGTCATCTTCTAAAAAAAAGCTGGGATGTTGGGAAAAAATCAAAGAAAAGCTGAGTTTAGACAATAGTACTGATTTTATGGATCTTGTGGATCAGTCAGAAAAAATATTGGCTCTGGTGTACAAAGAGCTGGGTTGTGATCCTGCTTCTGATGCTGCTATCTGTATGAACTTGGGCAAGTCATGGAACATTCAAGGCTCAATTTCTTCATTTGTAAAATGAAGTGATTGGTTAGATTATATGGCTTCTGAGATCCAGACTAGCTCTATATAAAGGAACTTAAGAAATTTCTAAATAACTTTTTATAGTGCCTGATATATAGTAGAGAGGACCATTAGGGGCTGCAAAAGATGGTGACAAAGTGAAGATGAGGAGACCAAAGATACTGGATTATATCCAAAGGGAGCTATAGTAGAAAGGATGCCAATTGGAATTGGTGATCTGTGAATAACTACTAGAGAAAGAATGGAGATACAAAGAGGTTTCTGAGAGGAGCAAAGAAAGATGTGGAGGAATGAGACTCAGATTCTTCTCTTCAAGGTACATCATCCAGGGCACTGTTACATAATCACAGAATCTACATGGGTATTTGGGGGAGAGGGACATTTGGAGTTTTGACTGTTGCTTTGGATATGAATTCTTCCATGAACTTAAGTTTGTAAAGAAAACTGCTTTGATGCATTTGATCCTGAACTCCTGTTAGGAGATTTGATGGTTGACGCTGGGGAATTCCAGATTTTCAGCTTTCTAGGGTCCACATGAATGAGGCCAATAATCCAGAGAAATAAGCAACCCTCAAAGTTTATCTGTATGCTTTATGTCAGGAAGGAGCCTCAAGGTTTATACAGAACTTCACAGCTTATATAGTGCATTCATATACAAATACATAATCTCCATTAGGAATTTTTCAGTTGTGTGTTGGTATACATTCCGGCAAACTGTCAATGTACCACATCTGGCACTGAATTGCATATTTTGACTGTGAGATTAAAGTTGAAGGTAAAGCAATAAGGGATGCATGTCTTGTTTTATTATTTTTTCCCCTTGGCCTCATATTTCTCTTCCAGTCTCTTCCCATTATGGGTTCCTTTTCTGTTCCTCTCAGCAGTGAACAGGCACAGATCAACATTCAGCTTAATTGGTTCTATGGTGCACTATACCTCATACCTTTTGACATTCAGTTTTGTTTTACACTTTGCAGAAAAGATCGTTAATCTTTTTGGGCCATAAAAAATAGGAAGTTTTCTTGCCTTTTTCAGCTCTTAATGCAATTTCACATAAATTATTTAAAAATTGTCAAAACTGTTGGTTCCTTTTCTACTTTTTCTTTCAGTTTTAAAGACATTGTCAAATATTTTTTAGACAACTACTGATTTTATGGATCTTGTGGATCAGTTAGAAAAAATACTGGCTCTGGTGTACAAAGAGCTAGGCTGTGATCCTGCTTCTGATGCTGCTATCTGTATGAACTTGGGCAAGTGATGGAATACTCAAGGCTCAGTTTCTTCATTTGTAAAATGAAGTGATTGGTTAGATTATATGGCTTCTGAGGTCCAGTCTAGCTCTATATAAGAGAACTTAAGAAATTTCTAAATAACTTATTATAGTGCCTGTATATAGCAGCCACTTAATAAATGCTCCTCCCTCTCTTCCCTCCCTTCCTTTCTTCCTTCCTTCCTTCCTTCCTTCCTTCCTTCCTTCTTTCCTTCCTTCCCCTAATTCTCACAACACTCTACTAGTGTTTTTATCTTGATTTATCAGATGATTAAACTGATTCTCACAGAGCTAAAGTGTATTGCTCAAGGTCACATAGTTAGCCAGTGGTGAAGCAGGGACCCAACCCAATTCTTCCCAGTTTCAGTTCATAGTATATTAATGATGAAAAGGAACTGAGAAACAATAATAATAATATTGATAATAACAATTCATATTTATATAGGACTTTAAAGTTTTCAAAACATGTTCTTCATCACAACACTATGAAGTAGACAGTGTGGTTATTTTGATCCCCATTTTTATGTATGAGAAGACTGAGACCCAGATGGGTACAATAATTTACTTCAATTTCTACATTGGATTGGAAAGTCATGCAGTGATATTCCAAATTTCCCAGTCCATTGATATTTTTTAAAATAAATTTTTATATCTCCTAAATTTCTTTCTATACCCTTCCCCTTTCCCTCTCCCTCCCAAAGAGCTATCACTTCTGACAAAAATATTTTAAGAAAAAAAAAGAAAAAAGAGAAATAAGAGAAAAAAATCAACAAAACCAATTAATACATACCAAATTTTAACAATATATGTGAAATTTCACACCTGTGGATCCCCTCCCCCCACCTCTTCAAGAGAGGTATCTTCTTATACTTTTTCTTTGTGACCCAGATTGTTCTGCATTATTTTGCAATGTTTATATCTTTTTAAAATTTTATTTTAATTTATATCTTTTGTTTTTACATTGCTAAAAATTCTCCTAGTATGTCTCTTCCTTCCCCTACTCAGAGAATCATTTCATATACTAAATAACATTTTTTTAAAGAAAAAGGATAAAGAGAAAAAAAAATCAGCAAAACTGAAGCATTAATAAATACTGAAAATATAGGCAATGTCTTATACTCATGGATATCCCATCTCAGCAAAAGAATCAAAGTAGGGAAGTTTTTTCATCTCTCTTTTTTGGAGACATGTTTGTTCCTTGTAATTTTATAATATCAATTTTTGCTTATCAGTATGTATATTATTTCCTTGCCTCTGCTAACTTCACTTTGCGTTAATTCAAGCATGTCTTTCTATACTTCCCTGTATTTGTCATATTCTTCATTTTGTGGTTTTATTACTGTTCAGTTGTTTTCAGTTGTGTCCAACTCTTCATGACCTCATTTGAGATTTTCTTGGCAGAGATACTGGAGAAGTTTGCCATTTCCTTCTCTAGGATATTTTACAGGGGAAGAAATTGAGCCAGCAAGGTCAAGTGACTTGCCCAATGTCCCCATAGCTAGTAAGTCATATCTGACTAGATTTGAACTCAGGAAGATGAGTCCCCCTGATTCCAGACCCAGTACTCTATGTGCCCCAGACCTAGCACTTTATATGTATCAGACCTAGCACTCTATGTGTACCAACTGACATTTTATACGGCACAGCAATATTCCATTATATGTAAGTACCATAATTTATTTAATCATACTTCAGTCAATGGACAGATTGACATCTCTTTAGTTTCCATTTCTTGGCTCCCACAAAAAATGCTGATATATATATATATATATATATATTTTTTTTGGTATTTATGGAGCCTTTCTTTTTATCATTTACCTCGTTGGGCAGTGGAATCTGAATCAAAGACCTCCCTTCTTTTTATTACAATACACTCTGTTACTACTTGCTGGGCATATACTAGTTATTTAAGTTTCTCCTCCCTATAATTCATCCTCCCCAGAGCTTTCAGAATGACTTTCTAAAAGCACAAATAACTCTTAAAGCCTGTTGTTTACCTGCTTGAGAACCTTCAGTGCCTTTAATTGCCTGTAGGATAAAATTCAAATTCCTCAGCTTGGTATTTAAAGCCCTTCACAATCTGCTCTAACTTGCCTTTCCAAGGATTATTTTACTTTGCATCCCTTTATGTACCCCATGTATAAGAAGGCCAAAATGCCCAAGCTCATTATTTCATCTCTGACTTCTAAGTCTTTACATGGCCTAAAATGCACTCCCTCTTCATCTTTGACTCCTAGCTAGCTTTCTTTAAGGATCAGCTAATTTGTCATCTTCTTTTGGAAGTCTTTCCCCATCCTCTTAGTTACTAGTGTTTTCACTCTCTTCAAATGATCGTATCTATACTCGTTTATTTTCATTTTATTTTTTTGGGCAAGACACCTAACTCTATACTGTGCATGTACTAGATGTTTTTTGAATTGGATTGGTTTGGTCTGAAATTAAAGAAGACGGAATAGAGAAAAGGTAGAACAATTTTGGGCAGCTAAGTGGCACTGTGAATAGAGTGCTGACCTGGAGCCAGGAAGACTCATCTTCTGGCATTCAATTCTGACCTGAGACACTATCTGTGTGATTCTGGGCAAGTCACTTAACTCTGTTTGCCTCAGTTTCCTCATCTGTATAATGAGCTGGAAAAGGAAATGTCAAGCCTTTCCAGTATGTCTGCCAAGAAAACCCTAAAAGGGGTCATAAAGAATTGGATGTGATTGAAAAATGACTGAACCACAAACAACAGAATCATCTTTTGTGGAGAGGGAGGTAATGAGAAGGTCTGCTAGAGCAGCTGAAGGTCAGTTTGCCTATTCTTGTTTCAGAGGGCTAAAATGCTTTGCAGATACTTAAGGGTTAATGAGTCATGAAGCTCCCATACTCCTATTGAAAGAACAAAGGAAGATAGGAATGTTTTTGAGCAATGATGATTTTCAATACATTTTAGGACTGAAGCTGATAAATTCTAATCATGAATGTATCCACATCATTTTGCAGCTTCTTAATTCGATCCAGTCCCTATAGACAGCTTTGGGAGCGATTACATTAGATAAATTGCTAATGCCATCGTGATTAGTAGCAGGGCAACCATTATAGAACGCTCAGCTCTTGGATTCCTTAGCTGTTTGTCTACAATTGGGAGGGGGAAACAAGATGAGAAGCTTCTAAAGGAATCGTAGAATAGTTGGGGGTGGGGGTAAGCACTGGGCTCTAATGTCCCCAGGGAATCTTCCTGTAGATGACTGCATCAAGGCCAAGGTCAAAAGGATGCTTCCTTCCTTTAATCATTTTAGATCACAATCTACTGGGACAGATAAGACCTATCTGTGAAATGATTAGAGAATAATAAACAGAGATCTAACTAGGAACTTTTGCTTCTGGAGCAAGTGTATATGTGTGTGTGTGTGTGTGTGTGTGTGTGTTTGGTGTGTGGGTAGGAGATGGAAAGACTTCAGGATATTGTATATTGATGCTGCTAGGGAGGTCACTGAGATAGGGATAAGGACTAACATGATAGGGAATGAAAAGAAGCTCATCCCAATCAGCTGTCTGTTTATCTCCTATTTCAAGTAGTTCCCTTCCCTCCAACTAATTGCCCAATTTGGTTGTTTGCATGTTTTCAGTGATTTCAGTTCTTTTCAAATTTGGCACTCTGGAGCAAAGCCCTGGTTATCCTGGGCTAGTTGTATGTTCAACAATGTAAGATAGTAGGTACTTATATAAAATTGTTACAGTAGAAATTCAGAGAAGGGAAAGATGACTGCAGGCTTCAGAAGCCAGGAAAAGTTTTGCAGACAAGTTGGAATCATGGTTCAGCAGAAAGAATACATTTAAGAGTGAGAAAACTTGAAATGAAGTCCCAGTTTTTCCTTTTAGCTTAAAGACAGTTGGCAAGTTATTACATCTCTCTGAGCTTCAGTTTCCTTATCTATAAAATGAGGATGCTTATATTATAGGATAAAATCAACTAATTGTAACTAGAAATCAGTTTAAAAATGATATAGAATCAATCTGATTATTTCACTGGACTGGAAATAGAAGTTCAACGTGCACTAGCCTTATATGTGAGGATATTTGAGACCTTTCTTCCCTTCTTTTTCATTGGAAGCCAAGTTTGTTGTTTTCTTGTTGTTTAGTCATTTCAGTCCTGTCTGATTCTTCATGACGCCATTTGGGGTTTTCTTACCAAAAATATTGGAGTGGTATGCCATTTCCTTCTCCAGCTCATTTTACAGATGAATAAATGGAGGCAAACAGGATTAAATAACTTACTCAGGGTCGAACAGACTCTAAGTGTCTGAGGCCAGGTTTGAACCTGGGTCTTCCTAACTTCAGGCCTGGCATTCTATACATTATATCATCTAGCTGCCCTTTTATTATCTAATCAGCAACAAATATTTATAATAGTCCAGAATCATGATCTCAAAGTCATCTTTAACTTTTACCTCTCCCTTACCTTCTATACCCAGTCAATGAACAATTTGTATTGAATTTTAAGTTAGCTTTGTGGTCCTGTAGAAATAGTTCTGGGTTTGGATTCAGAGGGTCTGGGGAGGATTCCTGGCTCTGTAATTTTTACTGCCTGTATGACTTGGAGCAAACTTTAATTTACTTATGTCTAAAATGAGGGGATTGGGCTAGGGGACCTCTAAGATCATATGAATCCCAGAAAAGAGTAGACCAGAGGAGGGAGCAGAAATGGAGCACTTGAATGTAGAGCTCCAAATATTATTATTCTGATTTTCCAGCTGTGGAATTGAGCTTAGGGAGGCTAAGGGTGCAAGTTTAGCTGCATGGAGTGAACTGTGTTCTGATTCTGAGGTCAGTGCTCTTTCTATTCGTGACACCACAGTCAGTCAACAGCATTTAATAAATGATTATCATGTGCCAGACATTGTGTGAAACTGCAGAATATAAATAAAAGCAAAAGGAGCCTGCATTCTAATGAGGGAAGACAATCCAGAAAAAGAAGCTGAAAGGTATGAGTGTGTGGGAGCTCATGGAAGGAAAGTACCAGGGAAAAGGAGGCTTGATGGAGAGGTCTGGAGTACAGCCTGATAAGAAATGGCAAATGACTGGTCTGAGTGCCTTCCTTATGGAGGTTGGGGGATGAGTTATCCAATCCAAGGGAAAGGCCTCAGGGGCACAGGCCAGACTGGGAACAAATGTTTCCATACCATACAGATTTTAAATATCTAAATCCTACTTGGGCAGCCAGGTGGCACAGTAGATAGAGTTACTAGTCTGGAGTCAGGAATAACTGAATTTTCAAATTTGACCTTAAATACTTATTAGCAATGTGACCTTGGACAAATCACTTAATCATGTTTGTCTCAGTTTCCTCATCTGTAGAAATGAGCTGGAGAAGGATATGGCAAAGCAGTTCAGTATCTTTGCTAAGAAAACCCCAAATGGGGTTATGAGGAATCATATGCTACAGAACAACAATAAAATTTTACTTGTCCTTAATTGATCCAGACATATGAGTTACCATACTTTTAACTTTTTCTTTGGTTAAGATTAGATGAGAAAACAAGGAGTTAGTGAGAATTTCAAAAGAGAAAGTGTTTTTTAAAGTTCAATTTTAAAAAACCTCCTCTTCAAAAAATTATTCTATTTCCACCCCACTTCTCTCCTCTCTCTCTCTCTCTCTCTCTCTCTCTCTCTCTCTCTCTTATAGAAATATGAACCATTTCCCAAACATTTTTTCCTTAAGTGAGAAAAATCTTCCTCTTTGGAGATCTATAGGGGTAGCATCTGAAACCTTTTCAGTAATAGTTTATATAAAGTGTTATTGTGTTTCTTCCAAAATTTCTTGTTGAACACCTATAAAAATCCTTCCTCACTGCAGGACCCTGTATTCTGTGAAGCCTTCTTGAATCACCGCAGCAAAATATATTTTCTTCCTTACGCAAACATTTATTAGCTATACTCTTTGTTGGATACTTAATATTTTGTCTTGTCTTTTGATTACTTTTTTTGTATATTTTACCTTCCTTCCTAGACTTCCTAGACAGTCTCCTTGAGGGCAAGGACCCATATCTTTGCTGGACTGAGCATGTAAAAAGCACATGCAAGTCAACAACCACTTATTAAATGCTTCCAATGTGCCAAATAAAGTGTTAAGCAACAAGTACTGGAAATACAAACACAAGCAGAAAGACAGTTCCTGCCCTCAAAGAGCTAATGATGGAGAATTCTAATGAGGGAGAAAATACATAAAAAGATGCCAAAAATGTGTGTTCTTTCCTTTTGGTCTGTTTTTTCTTTCACGACTATGACTGATATGGAAATATGTTTTATATGATTGTACTTATATAATCTATATCAAATTGCTTACCATTTTAGGAAGAGGGGAAGAGAGTGAGTAAGAGAAAAATTTGGAACTCAAAATTTTGTAAAAATGAATGTTAAATATATCTTTATATTTAATTGTAAAAAATAGAATATATTTTTTAAAAAAGATGCTGTAAAGGGAGCAGGGAAAGGACTCACACAAAGGCATGGTACAGGAAGTCCAAAGGTCTTAAGACAGTGAAGCCCAGAGAGAAAGGAACAAAATGCTAGCTTGGGTGCTTTCTTTATAGTGAAGGTTCTGGGAAAAACAGCCATTTAGAGGCAGGTGCCAATTGTGGGAGGTAGAGTATATTTCCAGTGGGAGAAGATAGAGTGAAGTGAACCTCTTGGGTAAGGAGGCAATTTTGATATGATAGAGAAGTCCAGAGAGTCAGTGACAAAGAGAGCTTGGGGAGGAATGAAGTCATAGTTAGCCTGAGAGCTTTCTTTAAAATAAAATAAAAATTCATTGAATGAATGAATGTAGTATAACTTTTCTTGATTACTCTATAGCCAAGACGAGTCATTTTGAAAAATATCCCTGAAAGGTAACACCTACTCCCTTCCCCTCTCATAAGACACTCTGGTTTGTAATACATTGAAATGCAAATTGGATCAGGACTAACTATACTCCAAAGCATATTTCCCTGATGTTGATTATCCCTACCTCAGTTTTGTTATTATAACCACTTCAGATACCATCTTTTTGGCATGAAAAGCAAATACTAACCCCTTCACACTGACCTGTAAATTTATTCTTTAATAACTGGCATCATGTGAGGGTGTTTTTGTGGCTTCTAGCCCTCCATTAAAATTAGAAAAAATTTGTGTGGCTTCCATTACTCTTTTTTCATGTGAAGGAACTGAATCCTAGATAGCATCAGAGCTGGGACCAGAATCCGGGCTTGCTGACTCCCAGTCAGGTGATATTTTTTTCATATCTCACAATTGGGAGAGGGGAAGGGCATATGTCATTGGTTTGATTTGATTTTAACTCAGCCCTTTGTTGTTTGTCCTTTGTTCTTGAAGGGGACCATGATATCAGAGAGGTGATACAATGACATACAAGTGAATTGGATTTGAGTGAGGGAGAATTGTGAAAGGTCAGCTGCCTCCCTTTTTTCTATGGAGCCCTCTGGATCCAGTGGCCAGATATAGATGGGCCCTGGATGAAATGGGAGATCTTGGCCTTTTTAGCTAAAGTCTTCAACAGGCCTCAGTTTGAGTGAAGCTGCACCCATTCCTTGATTAAGGCTAGGTAGCAATTGAGGTGAAGAACCTTCTCTTACATCTTACAACAAAAAAACACTAAATAAATCAATTAATCTGGGAGGGGGAGACCCTTAAGATTTTCACTCAATCTGAGGCAAGCAGGACCCAAACAATGACCTAATGAGGCTTGGCCTAGGATCTATTGGTGGCCAATCAGTACGACTTCTGTACCCATGCAGCATCCTCTTATCTTTTTTGAATGATTTTTTTTACTCTGGACTTGGAATTATGATGATTCAGGTAGAAAAATAGCCTGGAGATCTATATCATACCATAATACCTTACAGAGAAACTTAAGTAGCATACATTAGCAGTGGGCAAGAAAGCTTTTGATAAGACAGAGGGAACAAGATCTGAACATCAATAACCAGAATTAGCTGCCTCTTTTTCTTGCTTTTACCTTTAGAATTTGAACTTCTTGTTGGCCATGGGAACATGGGAAGTGAATGGCTACTGCTGCTAACAGATTGCAAAGGTGAAGTTTCCATGAAATAAACTGGTTTGGGATTAGGAGCTGTAGAAATTGTGAATTGCCTTGACCTGAGCCTTTATTGGCTGGCATGATAATGTTGTGGAGGCAAGTCAGATTCAGGAATGGATGTAAAAATGGAACAGGTGAAATGGGTAATGACTGTGATTCCCACTGGCTCAGTGAACTTGAGGAAAGACTACTTTTCTTACCATGTTTCCCTTGATTTTCCTTAATGTCATCTAAAAATTGGAATCAGAGTTCTGGGCATAAATGCCTCTCCCTTCGTCCATTTTCATAATCTTGAGTAAACATTTCTCCTGCTATTCTAAAGAACACAGAGGGCAAGTAAAGGGAGATTTTAGAAGATGATTGGATGGAAGCAGATGACTCATTGCAAGGCCACCTCATTCCCCTTCATTTTTGCTTTGTACAATATTTTATCAAAGTATTTTGAGTTCTTATGTCCTGGGAATATGGGTGTCATTGACTGAGAGATCAGCTTTCATATGTGGAGTAGAGACTTTAAAATAATAGATTTTATACTTCTAATATTTTGAGCAATTACCTCTTGCCTACAGTCTGAATCTGGCCAGCAAGAATTAAAAAGATCAGTGCTATTACTTGAAGCTATGTGTCATGATAATGATGGGGCAACCTGTTCTTTAGGTTGAGTCCAAAAGGCTTCAACATTTTGGAAGGCTGTGCCATGCATGAACCAGAAAAGTTGGGGGTTGGTAACTAGGATGGTGGCTCAAGGTTAAAAAAATGTAGGTGCCTCACTCTTTTACTTAATGGTTAATACTGATACTCTGTTGTCCTGTAGACTTAAGGAAGATAGCACCCAAGTGATTCAGCTGATGGAACCACTGTAGAGTTCCATATATTACATGTTATACAAAAAATAACACTAAGATGGTAGGATCCCCCAGGTTAAGTTTAATACAGAGCTGACTCTCATATCAAGGTTGCAAAAATGATGGAAAGAAGCCTCCAGTGTAGGCACCTTGTGATTTGTACTTGGCCTTGTGTACCTTTTTTTAACCTTTTTTTTTTTTTTTTTAGAAATTTCTTGGATAAAGGTATTCCATAAAATTGGGAAGAATAGCTAACACACTGGATTATGGAGTCAGCATTCAAATGCATTTTGACAGGTGAAAACTTTGGAACAAATCTAATAAAATGAAATTTAATAAAAATAAACATAACATTTTATATATGGGATAAAAATCAACTCTGTAAGCCCAAGGGGTAGGAAGCATGGATAGACATTAGTTTGTCTGAAAAAGATTGGAGGTGTCAGTGGATTTAAAGGTCAACATGAGTCAACAGTGTGATATGGCAGCCAAGAAACACATGGCAATCTAAATGAAGTGAGACCTAGCTACCTAGCTATCATATGGTGATTAAATCCTTCTGTTCTTTGCTTTGACAAAACTACATCTGGAATCTTATCCCAGATCCTGCATTTTAGAATGGCCTTAAAAATCTGGACAGTGTTCAGAAGATAACCAATATAATTGAGGGTGTTGTCTTCATGGAATATGGCAACTATGTTATGAATCTGAGAATATTTTCTTATGTATATAGGCATTGCATATGGACTTGAATGGAGAATTAATGGAAATGCTGAGGATGCTTCAGAATTTCTTTTTTTTTTTTGTGAGGGAAATTTAATTCTTTTCATGCCAGCTCCTAACTCTCAAGTGGGAAGAGAAGGGGAGGGTAGTCCTACTATCAATTCTGGTCATCAGTAGTTGTTTGAGTTAGGAGAGTGCTATTCATTGTAACAATCAGTAAGAAGATGCCTGTTATGTCAATTAGAGTTTCATTTCATAGACATTGTTTGGATCTATATCCCCAAGGCCTGGCACCAGATAGGTTATCTCTGGGCTTGCTGCTTTGATTTTGGAGGTTAAAATAGTTTAGCTTAGCACTCCTGATCAAACTAAAGAGACTACGATAGAATTAATTAGAGATCCTTAAAACTAGCTAGTCAAATCATGGAGTTTTGGTATTTGAATAGAAAATATATGAGGGAGGGACTACAAAACTGTGCATGCCCTTTGATCTAACAGTATCATTACTGGGTCTGTACCCAAAGAGATCATAAAAGAGAGGAAAGGACCCAAATATGCAAAAATGTTTGTAGCAGCTCTTTTTGTGACGACAAAGAATTGGAATATTATTGTTCTATAAGATGTGATGAACAGGCGTTTTCAGAAAAGTCTGAAAAGACTTACATGAATTGATGCTGAGTGAAGTGAGTAGAACCAGAACATTGTACACAGTAACAATGTTAAATGATGATAAACTGTGATGGACTTGACTCTTCTCAGCAATACATCCAATAGATTTGGAATGAAGGATGCTATCTGCATCCAGAGACAGAACTCTGGAGACTGAGTGTAGATCAGGGCATACTATTTTCACCTTTGTTGGTTTGTTTGCTTTTTCTTTCTCATGGTTTTTCCTTTTTGTTCTGATTTTTCTTTAGCAAGATTACTAATATGGAAGTGTGTTTAAGATGATTGTGCTTGAATGACCGATGTCTGATTGCTTGCTCTCTTGGGGATGGGGGAGGTAAAGCAGGGAGGGAGAAAAGAGTTTGGAGCTCAGGGTCTTACAGGGAGGAATATTGAGACCTACCTTTGCATGTTTTTGGGGACATAAAAAACTATTGAATTAATTAAATAAATACAAAAGAAAACATATGAGGGGAATGCAGAATGTCAAGCCATATCTAGATAGTATAACTGAACATTGTCCCAGGGTACCAAAATTGAAAGAACATTAACGTTAGGTTGAATCTTCCAGTGTCCTAGAAACAATTGAAATTACTATTTAGTTAACAGGAATACTTGAAACAGGTAGCTAACATTTCTCATGTTCTTTCTCCTTCTGTAGCTCTGCTACCCAAAACAGCAACTTTCCAAGGCAGGGCTGTTCCCTGGCTCTACCTTATCTTGCTCCTTTCTCCCTTACTACCACTCAGAAGCAAATGTCCTGTTGGTGGCTTTGTAGAATACTGGTATCTCCTTTCTTGAAATGAATGAAGTCAAAGTTTGGGTCACTTGTTGGGGCTGTACAGTTAGGTTCTGATTAGTGTGAATAATGAATCCTGTGAAAGGATTGCATTATTTAAATTTTCACTGCATTAATTCCAATGGCTGGAACCAATGGCCGTATTTCCCATAATTGTAATTTCGAATAGAGTAAATTCAAATACATGCAGTCACTTAGTGGGATTTATTATTTGCACTAATTGGGACTAACTATAGAAAGGATGGAAAAATCAGGAGATTTTGGCTGCCTCTGTCACTGACAAGCTGTATGACCTTGGGAAAATCTCTCTGTCTTTCTCTGTCTCTCTGTCTCTCTCTCTGTCTCTGTCTCTGTTTCTCTCTCTCTCTCTCTCTCTCTCTCTCTCTCTCTCTGCCTTAGTTTTCCCAGCTGCAGAAGAAGTGGGTGGGGCTAAGATGATTTCAGAGAATCCTTCCAGCTCCAACAGTCTCTGATTCTGTGCTCCAGGGATTGATTCTATGTTGACAACTTTGGCTGCCTAAACTAGGAGTGTGATATACTCAGATACCGTGATGAGGGAAATAACTCCACTGATAAATGAAATTTCACCTTGCTTACTGATTCCCCCCTCAGCCAAGATTCACTTCTATTCGCATGTCCAAAGTAAAAAGCTTATGGGTTGTTTTGCACAAGCAGAATGTCATGATTATGACAGACCGCTAAAAGAATCTCAGTGTAATTGGAGCTTAACTGTTTCTGCTTTTTCATTATTGGAGATTTGATGAGTTCTAAGTCTAATATTGGCTCTGCAGAAAAAAAAATAATCTTTTAAAAATATTTTCTTTTTTAAATTTTATTTTTATGCTTCTCAATCACTAAAAGAAAAAAATTGTCTCTCTCTCTATCTCTCTCTCTTTATATACATACGTACATACACACACATATGTATATATATGTATAGCCAGGAAGAAAAATGATTGTATATCAATCTTAAATCTCTATATGTTTTAGGATACACTTTTATAAAAAAATAAAACATATACGTAGATATCTAGAAGGGATTCAAAAAGAAATAAGAAGGTAAGGGGATAGGGAGGGTGGGAGGGGGCAAGGAAGGGAATTTTGGAGTGAACCTTACTCACATCAAATCTCAAAGAGAAAATAACATATCTATTTAGAAGGGAATAAATATCTTCTAAATTTATGGAAATAAGAGGGTTAGGGAATAGGATGGGGATTATAAGAGGGTGTGTAGATTAACAGGAACGGGTTAAAGAGGGAATAATCTATATGTTTGGAAGACTATAAAAGTCTTCTAAATTCAGATAGAAACAAGAGGGCAAAGGGAAAGGGTGGAAGGGAAAGGATAAAGAAGTGATCCTTGGAGGAGGGGTAGATGGAGTAAGAAGAGGGCTAGGTAGCAGATGGAAGTAAAGCAGAGGAGTCAGAAGGAATAGGAAATAAAAGATATACACAAACATAAAGTAAAGATCAGGAATAGAAATTATTGTATAAAAGAAGTAGAGATAGTTATTATGATATCAGACAAAGTTAAAGCTAAAATAGAATCAATCAAAAGAGAAAAAATAGGGAAACTACACTATATAGCAACCATATTAATTGTTTTAGGTGATTTAAAACAACTAGACAATATAAGGTTGGAATATTGCTGTGGTGTAGGAAATTATGAGTTGGTAGAGTTAAAAAATATGCAAATACTTGAACTTATAAAGGAAGATGCTATATCCACCTTCAGAAAAACAGAGGACAAATAAGCAATGCATGATCTGACATAGATGCATATGAATGTATAGGTATATATATGTGTATGATCATAGATGTATACATATGTGCATGTATGTGTGTATATGGGTATGTACTTATGTATGTGTATTATATATATATATATATATAGATACACACATATGCACAATAACATATAGATGTGCTTAATAGTAACTTCTTGAGAGAGGAAGGAAGGGAGGGGAAAAAATAAAGTAAAAAGCACACAGCGGAGAACAAAAGAAAACCTACAAGGAAGCAAAGAAAAGATGGACACCTTTGAACATAATGTATAGTATTTGCTTTCTTGAAATGGAAATTTAATACTTTATATTTTGAATCCTCTCATGTTTTGCTGTGCATATGGCACAAGGCAATATTTTTTTCTTTTCCTATTTTGTATTTAAGTTTAAAATAAAAAAAAACCTGAAAAGAGAAAAAAAAAAGGCAAAACCTTCATAACAACCATGAATATTCATTCAAAACCAATTCCTACATTAACTATATCCCAAAATTTATGCCTCCTTATGCATTTAGAGTCCATCACCTCTCTGTCAGGAGGTAGGTAGCTTGCTTTATCATCAATCTTCTGTCTGGTCATTGCATTAATCAAATTTTTTAAATGGCTCAGATTTTCAAGATAAAGAATAAAAATGTTTTTGGACTTTCAGATGGGTCTTTTGGTGATTTGTGAACTTACAGATTTTTAGAACCACAAAAATGATGAACCACATTTTTTTAGAATCTAAAAGAAAGAGCAGGAAGAGCTTTAAAGGTTGCTTGGATCTCTGAAGCTGTTTTTTTACACCATTGGTAGAAGCTACCTTATGTACAGATGATCTGTAGGCAGCATGTATGCCTCAAGGTTAGGTGGAAATCATGGGAGTCTTCCACTGCTCTTGCTTTAGGCAAAGCTGCAAAATAGGGGATGTTTAGCTTTCATCTTCCATCTCCTTTTTCACAGTCCCCCTTTGCCTTTTAGAACTACCTAGTGCTTTTATGCTGCCTGAAGCCCTCCCATTGCTCCCTGTTTCGACCTCGGGGGACAGTAGTAACAATGAAGAAGAGACAGAGAGAGGACTCAAGTTTTCAGTCCTTAGGTGTCCTAATCCACCTCTTCACTGTCTAGTTTGCCTAGAAAAAATGCTGTTGTCAGAATACACTGACAGTGAGAAAGCCTGGAAGGAAGAACCCTTTAAATTCATGAGGAATAACTAGATAATAGCTGACAACTATAGAGAACGTTAAGATTTGCAAAGCACTTTAGATACATTACCTCGTATTGGTTGGACAGGTAGAGCTGAGTTATTTTATCTTAAAAGGTAGCAGGAGGCCCTGGATAGCTGTCAGGGCAGCTGCTACTAGAGACTTTCTAGCTGCCAGGACCATAATCTTTAGATCTCTTTGCATTAACTATTCTGCTCCAGTCTGGATGCTGACCTTGGTGTCAATTTCCTAGATGTTCTCTGGTACCTTTACATCAAGGACTATATCTCCTTGCCCTAGCCCTGGGTAATCTGGCTTTATGGTGACCAGCCTACCCATCAAAATGTCAAAGTACATACATTGGGAAGAGGCTTGGAGTTAGGAAAACCTGAGTTCAAATTTTGTTCCAGACACATTAGCTATGTGACTTTAAGCAAATCACTTAATCTCTGTTTCAGTTTTTTCAACTGTATCCTGGATATAATAATGACACCTATTCCTCAGGACCAAAGGAGATAATATGTGTAAAGTGCATGGCATTGTGAGGGCACAAATGACATTATTCCCTTTCCCCTTCTTTCTTCTCCCACCCTACTAGAATCTTGCTCTTAGTTTTTAGTTAAGACTAATAGTTCTGTGAGTTCAAATCTGGCTTCAGACATTTGACACTTTTTTCATGTAATACTGAGAGAAAATAATTCCATATTATTTGTAAGCAGGTTCTTTCCTGACTATTGCCATAGCTGTCCCTGCCTTTGGGTTGTAATCATTCATTTATTCAGATTAATTTTGGACTTGGTGAAAGAGAAGATTCTTTGCCTCAATTGCTGCTTAGCCTTAATCACTGAAAAAGTGCAATATCAAACTGAAACTTGTTGAAGATCTTTAGCTTAAAAAGGCCAAGGTCTCCCATTTCATCCAGGGCCATTGCCAGGTATCCTGATCTATGTCTGGCCACTAGACCCAGAAGGCTCTGGAAGGGAAAGTGAGAAAGGTGACCTTGAGCAGGTTTCCCTCACTTAAATTCAATTCACTTGCATGTCATGGCATCACCTCCCTGATGTCATGGTGTTCTTTGAGAATGAAGGAAAAACAATAACAATTCTATGACCTTCTTCCAGTAAATCAATTAGCCAATCAAAATATTTTTATTAAATACTGACACTGTGCTAAGCCTTAGGAAGAATATAAAGAAGGATAAAGCATAGTTTTTTGCCTTCAAAGAACTTGGACTCTATACATATACCCATGAAGAATTAACTCCCTAAATCAGTAAATGCTATTATGGTATATAAGTGGGTGTCATTTGCTATTGTTCAGTTGTTTTTCAGTCATGATCAACTCTTCATGGCTCTGTTTGGGATTTTCATGGCAAAGTTATTAAAGTGGTTTGCTATTTTGTTCTCCAGCTTGTTTTTTACAGATGAAGAAATTGAGGCAAATTGGGTTAAGTGACTTGACCAGGGTCACATAACTAGTATGTGTCTGAGGCCATGTTTGAACTTAGGAAAATGAGTTTTCCTGACTCTAGGCCATCTAGCTGCCCACACATGAGTGGTATGTATAGTAAAAGCTTCAGGGTTTCAGAGGAGTACTCAGGAAAGGCTTCATGGAGAAATTAGGATTTGAGTTTAGCCTTGAAAGATAGGTAAAGTTAAGATAGATATGTAAATATAGTAATGGTGGGTTCTATTCTCCTGGACCATTTTCTTTCTCTTTTCTCTTCTTCCTCATGTCTTATTATGTTCTATATATGTTAAGGGAACTTCCTCAAATCCCTGCTTTCCTCTAATGATAGGAGCCTCTTTGCCCACCCAGGCTACCTACATAGTTGGGTAAAACTATGACAGGAGGAAAGTGTAGTATAGAAGAAAGGCTATTGATTATAGAATCAGGATATTTGAATGTATATCCCTGGGCTGACATTTAGATCCTGTTTGTTCTTGAAGAAATCACCTTGTCTCTTTGAACAGTTTATTTGTAAAATGGGAAAATAATGTTTAGTTCCTTATCAAACAACTACTTCACCAGAATGTGCTGATATAAATAGTTTGCCACTTAGACCAGAAACAGTGACTGGGAGGGCTTTATCCTTTTCATTACTGGGACTCACCATCCTTGTAACTATTCAAACCAAAATACCTTTATTTAACACTCTTGATCATTATATTCCTATATGTGTTGTTTCTTGCTATTAGAATACAAGCTTCTTGAAGTCAGAGACTGTTCTGTTTTTTTTTTTTTATATCTACAGTGTTAGCACACTGCTTGGTACCAAGTAAGGTGGCTAGATGGTGCTGTGAATAGGGCACTGAGCCTAGATTTAGGAAAACCTGAGTTCAAATCTGGTCTGAGGAACTTACTAATTGTGATTCTAGGTATGTCACTTATCCTTGTTTGCCTTAGTTTCTTCATCTATAAAACAAGCTGGATAAGGAAATAGCAAATCACTCCAGTATTTTTGCCAAGAAACCCCCAAATGGGACACATAGAATCAGACACGATTTGAAGACAACTAAATAACAACAAAAAATGGCACAAAGTAAACACTTCAAAATATTTCTTCATTCATTCATTTTGCCATCAAGTAATGCAATTTTTAATCTGTATTTTACATTACCTTACTAGCTTAAATCTGTAATAAGACTTTTGGGCTATCTTGAATGTAAATGTTAACTATTATTATGTTATTCCCCTTTTGTATTTGAAGAGGACCAATGACATCAGAAGGGCAACGTCTTGATTTTTATTTGTTCATTTTAGTTCTTTTTCTTCTTGCTCTTCTCATCTATTCTCATCCCATTTGGAAAGTTAAAACCTCTCTGGCTGTTAGTTATCTTATCTGTAAAATGGTCTCCTGATTCCATACCAGCCCAAGATCCTATGACTGAATTATCTTTTCCCTGTATTGATTCAACTCGTCTGGGAGACTAGGTAGGAATCTTGTCTCTTATAAACTTACTGCCCATGTAGTTAGGGGCAGTCACTTAACTTCTCTTGCCTCTGTTTCCTCAGTTATAAAAAGAGAGGGTTGAACTACTTTGACTCTGAGGTCCCTCCCAACTCTAGTTCTATGATCATGTATTGTCAGCAGTTTGGGGAGACCTTCTAGTCTGAACTTTTTTTCCCATTTGAAACCAATTCTTGCATCTGACAGAGGAAAGTGTGGAAAAGGGAGAGGATATGGGGCAAACTAAAAACAAACTTCAGCAGCTTCCTCAGTTTTTCTGCATTGAGAGATTTTCCATGGAAAGTCAAGCTGAAAAAGAAATAGGTAGGTCAAGAACTATGACTGATATTTGTGTTTTATCTCTCCTTCTAGTCCTCCCCTCCACCTCTTAGAAATCTCCCCTCAAGCTTTGGCACCGTTTGTTTGAATTTAGGGTAATCTTCTTCCCTTCCAAAGCCTTTTGGGACGTGTGACTTGTCAAAGGAAATAGCATCCTTTTAGCAATGTGTAGCTTGGGGAGTGTTCCCTTTACACTTGATAAAACAAACACTTCAGGCTCCCCACTCCTTTGGTGTCACATAAATTACAATTATCCCAGCTGCAAAAGTGAACAATGAGGATAGCTGGGGGGGAGCTCAAGGCTGGGACTATGAGAAAGGAAGTGGTGTGTACCTTAGATTAATAGGTCTTCTATTCCACTGCTTCTAGAGACTTTTTTTTTTGTTACAAAATAGTGAATTAACAATAGAACCATAGGATCAGAATCACATGATAAGTGTGAGGGCTCTTTCCTGTTTGCTTGACAACAATTGTGCCCCAGTTTCCTTATTTGTCAAATGGTACAAATCATAATTTGTTCTACCTATTTCACAGGGGTGTTAAGAGGGCCAAATAAGAGAATATATGTGAAAGTACTCTGAGAGATATGAACTGCTGTATGAAGATAGGGGAGTGTCATTCACTAGTTTATTCTATTGTTTTTCTCTTAGAATAATGCTAAGTGGAAACAATAGGAAGACTTCTATTCCCAAGTATGGGGGAGTCTTGCATTTGTTGTTTTGTTCTTGTTTTTAAATAGAATGTTACATGTCAAAACATTGCAAACAGTAAATAATAGCTAACATTTATATAGTGCCTATTACATGCCAGGCACTGTATTAAGCACTCTTCCCTCCATAAAATCAAATCTTAATTTTACTGATTAGTACTGATAAGTTACTGATTAGAGAATAAAACAGCTTTATTAAAAAGAAAGAAAACTATTAGTTCAATAGTTTTCTTTCTTTTTAATAAAGCTTTTTTATTTTCAAAACACATGCATAGTCTTCAACTTCACTCTTGCAAAACCTTGCATTCCAATTTTTTTTCCTTCCCTTCCCCCTATTCCCTCCCCTAGATGGTAAGCAATTCAATATGTGTTAAGCATGTACAATTCCTCTATACATATTTCCATATTTATCATGCTGCACAAGAAAAATCAGATCAAAAAAGAAAATAGTGAGAAAGAAGACAAAATGCAAACAAACAACAACAAAAAAGTGAAAATACTATGTTATGATCCACATTCAGTTCCCACAGTCTTTTCTCTGGGGGCATCTTTTCATCACCAGACCATTGAAACTAAACTGAAATCACCTCCCTGCTCAAAAGAGCCACATCCACCAGATTTGATCATTGTATAATCTTATTATTACTGTTGTACTAGGCACTTTTACAATATTATCTAGTTTTATCCTCACAACACTCTTGGAAAGTAGATGCTATTATTATCCTTATTTTACACATGAGGAAACTGAGGAAAACGAGAGGGTAAGTAGCTTGCTCAAAGTCACATACTAAGTGTCTGAGACTGGGTTTGAACTTAGCTTCCCGACTGTAGGGCTGGAGTTCTATCCCCTTTACCACATAGCTGCTTATAAAATGTTATTTAAATGTCATACAAATATAAGGTAATGGGTTTATGAATCATAGAGCCTTATAGTTAGAAGGAACTCTAGTGGTCGTCTAAGTAAATATCTATCTAAAGCTGAAATTCTTGATAGGTGCTCCCACAGTATAAAGTCCAAGAGGCCAGGCCCCTCCCTAGTCACAGTTCCCTAGAATGTAAGCTCCTTGAGGACAGAGACTGTTTTCCATTTTGTTTTTGTATTTCCAGGATTTAGCATAATGCTTGCTACTTAATAATCACTTAATAAGTATCTTTTCATTTATTCACTTTAAACTATCAGGTTTTATTTATTTTTGAATATCATCAAGGATGATTACATTACAACATTTTACTTAATAAATATACATTGAAAGAATTGTTATTGTTATGTTTCTGTTAGGTTTTAAGCTTCTCAAGGGCTAAGGCTATTTTATTTTATCTTTATATCTCTAAGCATCTTGCTCCCTACCTGGCATATAATTGACATTTAAATTTTTGTTGCTTCTTTGATTCAATTCATTTGGAACTGAGGTTGCATTATTTATTTTTAGCAGTTATATCACAGTGTGGACTCATATTGGACTTGTGATCAAATTATTGTTGAAATTTATTTCTAGTTCATCAAGTGATCCCATGAATGTCCTAGCAAACCTTTGGAATGTTCCAGGATATTTCTTTACCTTTTATATCCTGATGTCACCTTCAATATGTCAACTACTTATTTGCCTCCCTTCTTAACCTTCCCAGATTATCTTGTCTATACCAAATGGGGTTACACCAATTAACAGAGTATTAATCTTTTTATCTTCAAATATTTTAAATCCAGAAGATCTCTTTTCCCATATCCATTTCAATTACTGCCATATTTTGCCCTTAAAGATTTTGTATTTTATATCTTTCCCCAAATTTTGTGATTAACATTTTATCTTTAAATCTTATTCACTGAAAGGCAGCATACTGGATCGAATATCTTGGGCTTGAGGACATGGATTCAGATTTTGCCTTTGACTCCCACTAACTCTGACACTCAGCTTGTCATTTCATCTCTGTCTCCTTCCTTGTAAAATGGGCACAGTAATATCTCTAATTTTAACTTCATGGGGTTATCATGAGGCTCAAATGAGATAATGTCCAGAAATCACTTCATGTACTTGAGAATGCTATAGATAGTTGTTATTATTATCACATTGATAATCTAACCACAAAGGCTCACATTTACACCCTGATACACAGTTTGTAGAATAATAATAATGACAATGCACGTAATACAATCCTCATATTACAGATAAGAGACTGAATCTTCATGATCTCTGCCTCTCCTCTCTCTATCCCATGTCTTAGAATGATTTTATATTTCTAATACTTGCTCATAGAATGTAGAGCAGGTAGTCACTAAGAGATCAATTAGTACAACACTTTCTCCTCCCTCCCTCTTCTTTTTTCCTTTCTTTCCATCCTTTCTTTTCCCTCCTTCCCTCCTTCCCTCCTTCCCTCCTTCCTTCCTTCCTTCCTT